>CAJVRN010000194.1:147500-262500 GCA_911728415.1 Lagocephalus sceleratus
GGGAGGAAGATGATGGACAGTTTGGCCTCGGGCATTCTGGTGCACACAGCGGCCAGGACGGCCATGATGGCGCCAGACTGAGGACAACCAATCAGGTCACAGGCGTGGAGGCGGCACCAGCACGGCGTGGAGGCGGAGCCAGCACGGCATGGAGGCGGAGCCAGCACGGCGATACTCACCGCTCCCAGTGAGGGCCCGAACCTCCCAGTAGAGATTTTATAGGCGTAGCCAACAAAGGAGGAGATGACCCCTGAGGACACAGAAGGAGTCAGGAGGTCAGGGGAGGTCAGAGGAGGTCAGGGGAGGTCAGGGGAGGTCAGAGGAGGTCAGAGGAGGTCAGTTGAGATCAGGGGAGGTCATGGGAGGTCAGTTGAGCTCAATTGAGGTCAGGGGAGGTCAGTTGAGGTCAGGGGAGGTCAGGAGGAGGTCAGGGGAGGTCAGGGGAGGTCAGGGGAGGTCAGAGGAGGTCAGGGGAGGTCAGGGGAGGTCAGTTGAGCTCAATTGAGGTCAGGGGAGGTAAGGGGAGGTCATTGAGGTCAGGGGAGGTCAGAGTGAGGTCAGGGGAGGTCAGAGGAGGTCAGGGGAGGTCAGTTGAGCTCAATTGAGGTCAGGGGAGGTCAGAGGAGGTCAGGGGAGGTCAGTTGAGCTCAATTGAGGTCAGGGGAGGTCAGAGGAGGTCAGGGGAGGTCAGAGTTGAGGTCAGAGTTGAGGTCAGGGGAGGTCAGGGGAGGTCAGAGGAGGTCAGGGGAGGTCAGGGGAGGTCAGTTGAGCTCAATTGAGGTCAGGGGAGGTCAGGGGAGGCCAGCTGAGCCTGAGGAGGTCAGCGGAGGTCAGCAGACCAGCTGCAGCCTGAGGCCAGGTGCATACCTGCAGACAGGTAGACGGCCATGAACTGCTCGCGGCCCAGCATGGACACGGCGCTGCTGGAGAAGCTCCACAGCACGTACATGTTGGCGGCCATGTGGAGGAAGGAGAAATGGCTGAAGGAGGAGAGGATCATGGGAGCACACAGCGTTCCTGAGGAGGAGGAGGAGCTGAGCAACGGAGCCCTGGACAGGAAGTGGTGAGGGCGGGGCGGGGGCGGAGCCAGAGCGCTTACTGGAGGCGGGGTTGGAGGTGAAGTAGGTGATCATGGAGCGCTGCAGAGCAGGAACCCTCCAGCAGAGGAACACCAGCGCGTTGGCCGCCACGATCCCTGGACACACCGCCGGCTCCCGGTTAGAGCTCCGCCCACCGACAGCTACACGCCACGGGACCGCTCACCTGTCACCGTCCTCTGACCCTCGCTCAGACCGAGCCACCACTGGTTCACCTGGACCGGCCAATCAGAGCAGGTTAGGACAGGTAGGCCCGGGGACGCTCGCTCCTCACCGTCCTCACCTCTCGCCGGATGTCTCCTCGCTTCTGAGGTCGCAGCTTCTCCAGCCAGTCAGCGTGCACCTCGTCAAAGTAGCTCTGGACGCGAGACCTCAAGGACTCGTACTGCCACACGGCCGCCGCGCCGAAGGCGGAGCCTGTGAACTGACATGGCGTCAACATCAGCAGACGGCCCGGCCGTCCTGAGGGCGGCGCCTTACCCCCACGGTGAAGACGAGCGGCCGGACCAGGCGGCCGAAGGCCCGCGGGGAGCTGGGCGGAGCCGGCTGTTCCCGGGGGGGGGCCGTGGGCCGGTGGGGGGGCGTGGCCTCGGAGGGCGGCGTGCGGTTGGGACTGAGGTCTTCCTCCAGCTTCTTGGATTCTGGCTTCCTGGAGGCTTTCCTGAAGCTACACTGCTGTTGGACACTGTGGGGACACCTGCTGGACAGAAGGGGGACACGCTCAGCTCACCGAGCTCCGTTTGTCCCCGGGGGTCCTCGTGGAGGAGGGGACAGACGCTGCTGAACCCTGATGACACAAGAACGGAGCCTCCTGAGGAGGGCGACAGGTTCTCCAGGCTCTCCGTGCACGAGGGTTGGACCAGCCTGTGGAGGACGCTGCTGGACAGCAGGTGGGGACCAGAGGACAGCAGATTCATGGTCCTGATCCTGGTCCTACAAGGACCACTGGGACATATTAGTGTCCTCTAGGACACCTGTCTGTCCTCTGATACACCTGTCTGTCCTCTGGGACACCTGTCTGTCCCCTGGGACACCTGTCTGTCCTCTGATACACCTGTCTGTCCTCTGGGACACCTGTCTGTCCTCTGATACACCTGTCTGTCCCCTGGGACACCTGTCTGTCCTCTGATACACCTGTCTGTCCCCGATACACCTGTCTGTCCTCTGGGACACCTGTCTGTCCTCTGATACACCTGTCTGTCCTCTGATACACCTGTCTGTCCCCGATACACCTGTCTGTCCTCTGGGACACCTGTCTGTCCTCTGATACACCTGTCTGTCCTCTGATACACCTGTCTGTCCCCTTGGACACCTGTCTGTCCTCTGATACACCTGTCTGTCCCCTGGGACACCTGTCTATCCTCTGATACACCTGTCTGTCCCCTGGGACACCTGTCTGTCCTCTGATACACCTGTCTGTCCTCTGATACATCTGTCTGTCCTCTGATACACCTGTCTGTCCCCTGATACACCTGTCTGTCCTCTGATACACCTGTCTGTCCTCTGATACACCTGTCTGTCCCCTGGGACACCTGTCTGTCCTCTGATACACCTGTCTGTCCTCTGATACACCTGTCTGTCCCCTGGGACACCTGTCTGTCCTCTGATACACCTGTCTGTCCTCTGATACACCTGTCTGTCCCCTGGGACACCTGTCTGTCCTCTGATACACCTGTCTGTCCTCTGATACACCTGTCTGTCCTCTGATACACCTGTCTGTCCTCTGATACACCTGTCTGTCCCCGATACACCTGTCTGTCCTCTGGGACACCTGTCTGTCCTCTGATACACCTGTCTGTCCTCTGATACACCTGTCTGTCCTCTGATACACCTGTCTGTCCATTGAGCATCAACAACCAGGATCATCTGGAGACAGTCCCCTGGACTCAGGTCCATTGGAGACCCGACCCCGGAGGACAGTCCCGTGGACTCAGGTCCAACATGAGGACATTGAAGACATCTAACTGTATAAACTTTGTGGAACAGCTAGCCGCGCAGCTAACGGGAGCTAGCGGGCCGGCCCGGTTCGTCCGCCGGGTTCGGGAGGTTCTAAAACCGGTCCGCTCTGACCTGCGGGTCCGGACGGAGCTCCAGGACAAACCCGCCCGGGTCGGAGCGAGCAGAACCGAGCCGCTCCTCCACGCCATGGTGGAGACTGGACCTGCAGCAGCTCCACTTCCGGGACACACAGCCCTCGCGGCCGGCAGCGCCCCTGGTGGCCGGAGGGGGGACGACACCTCCACCACGGGGGACACCAGGGGGAGGACAGGGGACACCCGGAGAGAGGACACGTCCACCCGGAGAGAGGACACGTCCACCCGGAGAGAGGACACGTCCACCCGGAGAGAGGACAGGGGACACCTGGAGAGAGGACACGTCCACCCGGAGAGAGGACAGGGGACACCTGGAGAGAGGACACGTCCACCCGGAGAGAGGACAGGGGACACCTGGAGAGAGGACACGTCCTGGACCTCAGAACCAACCTGGACCTGCTGGATGAAGGTGGGATTGACCCAGAGTGGGTTGTGGATCTTGTCTGAACAGCGGAGGCCTGGTGGGCTGAGGAGCTCCAGGAGCCTCCGCCCTCTGGACTGTTGGGCTGAGGTTGAGAAGAGGAGCTCAGGAGCCCCAGGACCTTCAGGCTGGAGTTCCAGGACCTTCAAGAGCTCCAGGACCTTCAGGAGCTCCAGGACCTTCAGAACCTTCAGGACCTTCATGATCTTCAGGACCTCCAGGACCTTCAAGAGCTCCAGGACCTTCAGAACCTTCAGGACCTTCATGATCTTCAGGACCTCCAGGACCTTCAAGAGCTCCAGGACCTTCAGAACCTTCAAGACCTTCATGACCTTCAGGATCTCCAGGACCTTCAGAACCTTCAAGACCTTCATGACCTTCAAGAGCTCCAGGACCTTCAGGATCTCCAGGACCTTCAAGAGCTCCAGGACCTTCAGAACCTTCAAGACCTTCATGACCTTCAAGAGCTCCAGGACCTTCAGGATCTCCAGGACCTTCAAGAGCTCCAGGACCTTCAGGA
This sequence comes from Lagocephalus sceleratus, assembly GCA_911728415.1. Lineage (NCBI taxonomy): Eukaryota > Metazoa > Chordata > Actinopteri > Tetraodontiformes > Tetraodontidae > Lagocephalus > Lagocephalus sceleratus. Next base: position 151,632 of record CAJVRN010000194.1, read on the forward strand.
TCTCCAGGACCTTCAAGAGCTCCAGGACCTTCAGAACCTTCAAGACCTTCATGACCTTCAAGAGCTCCAGGACCTTCAGGATCTCCAGGACCTTCAGGATCTCCAGGACCTTCAAGAGCTCCAGGACCTTCAGGCTTGGATGGAGGGTTGGGTTAACCCTCCTCACCTCTATCACGTTGAACATTCACCTCTCAGCTGTGGGCTGCAGATGTGTCTGACCTCTGACCTCTGACCTCATCTGGATGTTTGCTGGAATAATTAAAATAAAGTTGGAGAACAGTAAACGACGACAGAATTGAAGGAAGTGACGTCACAGCAACGCCAACGTTTGTCTTTCAAACTAAAAGAAAGTAAGAAGACTGCGGATTGAAGTCAGAAGTTGATGTGCAGAAGACACGGGGACACACAAATAACCCGCAGACACACACACAACACACACACACACACACACACACACACACACACGCAGTACTTGACACTGGTTGACATGTGAATAATGGCATTAGTTGTCCATTTGTTTATTTAGTGATTCGTCATGTATCCATTTTATCACAGCTGCTGATGGTAGAATCTATAAGAATGGGCCCAAACGATACACCTGAGACGAAAACAATACTTGTGCTTTTAATCTTTGCTCGTGCGCGTGCACGTCACGTGGGTCATGTCGTCACCTGCCTTTCAGCTCAGCGCTCCTCACTTACTTTGAAAGGGCGCGGTGGGTGTTGCTTCCGGTGGTTGTGCTCGGCTGGTCCTCTCGGCTCGGTTCGGCTCGGCTCGGCTCGGCTCGGCTCCGGTCCCCTCGGTTCGGCTCAGCAGCAGCGATGACGGCCCCCGCTCCCTCCGGCCGGGCGGGCTCCGCCGGCAGCCTCGGGGACAGCCCGCCCGGGAGGGCGCCGGGCGGCCCCGAGCTGGACTTCAGGTCGGCGGCCCGCATGGACGAGCTGAACCGGCTGATCCAGGAGTTCGGCAAGCACGACCAGCGCGAGTACGACGACCAGCGGGCCCTGGAGATACACACGGCCAAGGACTTCATCTTCTCCATGCTCGGTGAGGCCCGCCTCGGTTCGGTTCGGTTCGGGGCGCCTTCACGGTCCTCCGGGCCGACCCGAGGCTGTCACGTGACGCTGGAAGCCGCTTCGATCACTGATCAGGGTCAAATGTATCAATCAGGGTGGGGGTGAGGGTGGGGGTGAGGGTGGGGGTGAGGGTGAGGGTGGGGGTGAGGGTGAGGGTGGGAGTGAGGATGAGGGGTGAGGGTGAGGGTGAGGGTGAGGGTGGGGGTGAGGGTGAGGATGAGGATGGGGGTGGGAGTGAGGGTGAGGAGGATGGGGGTGACGGTGGGGGTGAGGATGAGGGTGAGGGTGGGAGTGAGGGTGAGGATGAGGATGGGGGTGGGAGTGAGGGTGAGGAGGGTGGGGGTGAGGGTGGGAGTGAGGATGAGGATGAGGGTGGGAGTGAGGGTGAGTAGGATGGGGGTGAGGGTGGGGGTGAGGGTGGGGGTGAGGGTGGGAGTGAGGCTGGGGGTGAGGGTGAGGATGAGGAGGATGGGGGTGAGGCTGGGGGTGAGGCTGGGGGTGAGGGTGAGGATGAGGGTGAGGGTGGGGGGTGAGGATGAGGAGGATGGGGGTGAAGCTGGGGGTGAGGGTGAGGATGAGGAGGATGGGGGGTGAGGCTGGGGGTGAGGCTGGGGGTGAGGGTGAGGATGAGGGTGAGGGTGGGGGTGAGGATGAGGAGGATGGGGGTGAAGCTGGGGGTGAGGGTGAGGGTGAGGAGGATGGGGGTGAGGATGAGGGTGGGGGGTGAGGGTGAGGATGAGGATGGGGTGAGGGTGAGGATGAGGAGGATGGGGGTGAGGATGAGGGTGTGGGTGAGGGTGAGGATAGGGGTGAGGATGGGGAGTGAGGGTGGGGGTGAGGATGAGGAGGATGGGGGTGAGGATGAGGATGGGAGTCAGGATGGGGGTGAGGATGAGGAGGATGGGGGTGAGGGTGGGGGTGAGGATGAGGGTGTGAGTGAGGGTGAGGATAGGGGTGAGGATGGGGGTGAGGGTGGGGGTGAGGATGAGGAGGATGGGGGTGAGGATGAGGATGGGAGTCAGGATGGGGGTGAGGATGAGGAGGATGGGGGGTGAGGGTGGGGGTGAGGATGGGGGTGAGGATGAGGAGGATGGGGGGTGAGGATGAGGGTGTGGGTGAGGGTGAGGATAGGGGTGAGGATGGGGGTGAGGGTGGGGGGTGAGGATGAGGAGGATGGGGGTGAGGATGAGGATGGGAGTCAGGATGGGGGTGAGGATGAGGAGGATGGGGGTGAGGGTGGGGGTGAGGATGGGGGTGAGGATGAGGAGGATGGGGGTGAGGATGAGGGTGTGGGTGAGGGTGAGGATAGGGGTGAGGATGGGGGTGAGGGTGGGGGTGAGGATGAGGAGGATGGGGGTGAGGATGAGGATGGGAGTCAGGATGGGGGTGAGGATGAGGAGGATGGGGGTGAGGGTGGGGGTGAGGATGGGGGTGAGGATGAGGAGGATGGGGGTGAGGATGAGGATGGGGGTGTGGGTGAGGATGGGGGTGAGGATGGGAGTGAGGGTGGGGGGTGAGGATGAGGAGGATGGGGGTGAGGATGAGGATGGGAGTCAGGATGGGGGGTGAGGATGAGGAGGATGGGGGTGAGGGTGGGGGTGAGGATGAGGGTGTGAGTGAGGGTGAGGATAGGGGTGAGGATGGGGGGTGAGGGTGGGGGGTGAGGATGAGGAGGATGGGGGTGAGGATGAGGATGGGAGTCAGGATGGGGGTGAGGATGAGGAGGATGGGGGTGAGGGTGGGGGTGAGGATGGGGGTGAGGATGAGGAGGATGGGGGTGAGGATGAGGATGGGGGTGTGGGTGAGGATGGGGGTGAGGATGAGGATGGGAGTCAGGATGGGGGTGAGGATGAGGAGGATGGGGGGTGAGGGTGGGGGTGAGGATGGGGGTGAGGATGAGGAGGATGGGGGTGAGGATGAGGGTGTGGGTGAGGGTGAGGATAGGGGTGAGGATGGGGGTGGGGGTGAGGATGAGGAGGATGGGGGTGAGGATGAGGATGGGAGTCAGGATGGGGGTGAGGATGAGGAGGATGGGGGTGAGGGTGGGGGTGAGGATGGGGGTGAGGATGAGGAGGATGGGGGTGAGGATGAGGATGGGGGTGTGGGTGAGGATGGGGGTGAGGATGAGGATGGGAGTCAGGATGGGGGTGAGGATGAGGAGGATGGGGGTGAGGGTGGGGGTGAGGATGGGGGTGAGGATGAGGAGGATGGGGGGGAGGATGAGGATGGGGGTGTGGGTGAGGATGGGGGTGAGGATGAGGAGGATGGGGGTGAGGATGAGGATGGGGGTGTGGGTGAGGATGGGGGTGAGGATGAGGATGGGGGTGTGGGTGAGGATGGGGTGAGGCTGAGGGTTAGGGTGAGGGTGAGGAAGATGAGGGTGAGGAAGAAGATGTGTCCAACTTTATTGACGCAGCGTCTGGTACACCTCTGAACGCCTCAAGCAATACAACAGTGTCCACCCCGCTGTGGTCTCCTGTCCCTCCTGTCTCTTTGTCCTCAGGTGTTAGTGTCCACCTCCAGAGTGTCCACCCCCAGAGGTGTCCACCCCCAGAGGTGTCCACCCCCAGAGGTGTCCACCCCCAGAGGTGTCCACCTCCAGAGGTGTCCACCCCCAGAGGTGTCCACCCCCAGAGGTGTCCACCCCCAGAGGTGTCCACCCCCAGAGGTGTCCACCCTCAGAGGTGTCCACCCCCAGAGGTGTCCACCCTCAGAGGTGTCCACCTCCAGAGGTGTCCACCCCCAGAGGTGTCCACCCCAGAGGTGTCCACCCCCAGAGGTGTCCACCCCCCAGAGGTGTCCACCCCCAGAGGTGTCCACCCCTCAGAGGTGTCCACCCCCAGAGGTGTCCACCCTCAGAGGTGTCCACTCCAGAGGTGTCCACCCCCAGAGGTGTCCACCTTCAGAGGTGTCCACCCCAGAGGTGTCCACCCTCAGAGGTGTCCACCCCCAGAGGTGTCCACCCCCAGAGGTGTCCACCCCCAGAGGTGTCCACCCCGCTGTGGCCTCCCGTCCCTCCTGACGTGTCTTTGTCCTCAGGGATGGTTCAGAAGCTGGACCAGAAGCTCCCGGTGGCCAACGAGTACCTGCTGCTGTCGGGCGGGGTCCGGGAGGGCGTGGTGGACATGGACCTGGACGAGCTGAGCGTGTACGCGCGCGGCGCCGACTACGACATGGACTTCACGCTGCTGGTGCCGGCGCTGAAGCTCCACGACCGCAACCAGCCGGTGACGCTGGACATGCGGCACTCGTCGCTGGGCCACTCGTGGCTGAGCCTGCGCCTGTTCGACGAGGGCACCATCGCCCGGTGGAAGGACTGCTGCAGCCTGGTGGACCACCTCAACGGCACCACCAACTACTTCTTCTCGCCCACGCTGGTGGCCGACTGGTTCCACCAGTCCATCGCGCTGGTGCTGCTGGAGGTGCAGAAGAAGCCGCAGCGGGGCACGCCGCGCGTGGAGAAGGTGGAGAAGAACGGCACGGTCATCTCGGTCATCCTGGGCGTGGGCAGCAGCCGCATGCTCTACGACATCGTCCCCGTGGTGTCCTTCAAGGGCTGGCCCGCCGTGGCCCAGAGCTGGCTGATGGAGAACCACTTCTGGGACGGCAAGATCACGGAGGAGGAGGTGATCAGCGGCTTCTACCTGGTGCCCGCCTGCTCCTTCAAGGGCCGCAAGGAGAACGAGTGGCGGCTGTCGTTCGCCCGCAGCGAGGTGCAGCTGAAGAAGTGCATCTCCTCCAGCCTGATGGGCGCGTACCAGGCCTGCAAGGCCATCATCATCAAGCTGCTGTCGCGGCCCAAGGCCATCAGCCCCTACCACCTGCGCAGCATCATGCTGTGGGCCTGCGACCGCCTGCCCGCCGCCTACCTGGGCCAGGACGACTGCTCCGCCCACTTCCTGCTGGGCCTGATCGACGACCTGCAGCACTGCCTGGTGAACAAGGCGTGCCCCAACTACTTCATCCCCCAGTGCAACATGCTGGAGCACCTGTCCGACGAGGCCGCCGTGCTGCACGCCCGCAAGCTGTCCTCGGTGCGCTCCGACCCCGCCGAGCACCTGCGCACCACCATCGAGCACGCCAAGGCCGCCACGCGCCTCACGCTGGACCTGCAGTGGCGGGGCAGCGCCACCAGCCTGCTGTCGCCGCAGTCGGACGCCGGCGGCGACAGCCAGCCCGACGACCGCCTGGCCAAGAAGCTTCAGCAGCTGGTCACCGAGAACCCCGGGAAGTCCATCTCCGTCTTCATCAACCCGGACGACGTGACGCGGCCGCACTTCCGCATCGACGACAAGTTCTTCTGAGAAGCCCCGCCCCCCGGACTCCCCGCCCGTCTGTCGCAGCGTGACGTGCTCGTCCTCGTGCCACCACTTCCAAACGGGACTTTTCTAGGCCCCGCCCCCTCAGCCCTCCCACCGTGTGCCCTGCATCTCCACCCGCTCGTTGCCTTCCGGACCGGCGTCCTCACCGATTCGGTTACCGTAGAAACGGACATCTTTCACAGGACAAGGACGTCCACGTGAGCGACCGCAGCCTGAACCCTCGTGGTCATCCGCAGCAGGACGTCATTGGGGCGCCGTCGTTCCGCTGGGCCGTAGTGGAGCTAAGGTGGCATACACCAGACCCAGGTGGACGCCAAACAAGACCTAGGCCGACTGTGAGGGCGCCTGTGACGCCATGGCGACTGTGGACCGGCGTTTTTCTGCACAGAATGTAAAATATCACCTCTTTCTTTTGTGTTGTGACTTCATTAAGCCTTCAAACTGGACGGGAGACCAGCCGCCGCCCTACAGCCGTCGCCCTACAGCCGCCGCCCTACACCGCCCTACAGCCGCCCTACAGCCGCCCTAAGGCTGTAAACTCACAGCAACACTCAGAATCAAGAGGTGTGACTGCTGCTGTCGTGGGACAACCGACCCGTGGAGTTTGGCTGTTGGGTGGTCCTTTGCTCTGATTGGCCCTCCAGCTGTGCGTCAGCCACAGGCACCATCGGAGCGACTGACAGGTTACACTTGAGCGTACGTCAGAAGCCGTCCTGTACTTCCACGCTCCGCCTGTAGGGGGCAGTCTGACGGTTTAAATCAGATGACCTGCTTCGTTAAAAGGAGTTATTTTAACTGTCTGTGATAACGTCTCTTTGAACGAGCCTCAGTCTCATATCCAGGACAAGCTGAGGTTCTTCGTCGCAGCGTCTGCCTAAACCCGACGATGGCGCACACACGAGTGACCTCTGACCTCGACCTCCAGACATGAGGCTGCAGCACTTCCTGTGTTGGTGTCAGAGCATCATGGGAGTTGTAGTTGAGCCAGAGCTGCTCTGTGAAGGAGCCATCTGTTTTTAGTTGTGTCAAGTGGAATATCTGTCTCTCACTGTCTCTCTCGCGCACACACACACACACACACACACACACAAAAGTAGCAACAGCAGAGGTCAGTTTGCTGACTGATGAAGCACACACCTTCAGTCGTCTGTGAGATTGATCAGTTATTGGTTGATGATTGGACACTGAACTCTGCCTTTCTCTCAGCTCTTGGCTTTAGCTGGAGGCCCCGCCCACCTGTACAGTTGCTGCACTCTGATTGGCTGTACAGTCAAAATATTGTGACCTCACAATTGCTCATGTGTCTTTTTCACTGATCACAGATCAGACTGATCAACAACTTGGACCAGAGATGATCTGAGGCATTTAAAAATGTTTATTTTGTATATATTTCATATCATTTTATTGTCACTAATTAAAGGATCACATGATTTTCACGTGTCATTAAAAACAGCTGTTGATCTGATTCTCTGTATCTGGGCCACGTGACAGACCTTCAAGGCTTCAGATGTCCGGTGTGTGATGTTGCTGCCTCTGGAGCCCTCTGGAGCCCCTCTGGAGCCCCTCTGGAGCCCCTCTGGAGCCCTCTGGAGCCCCTCTGGAGCCCCTCTGGAGCCCTCTGGAGCCCTCTGGAGCCCCTCTGGAGCCCCTCTGGAGCCCCTCTGGAGCCCTCTGGAGCCCCTCTGGAGCCCCTCTGGAGCCCCTCTGGAGCCCTCTGGAGCCCCTCTGGAGCCCTCTGGAGCCCCTCTGGAGCCCCTCTGGAGCCCTCTCGGACCCGCCGCTCACACAATCAAGTGTGACTTAGACGATTCACATCTATTCTACAGCATTTCACATACATTAAATGAACTTTATTTAAATTAATTTACATTTGTAACAAGGTAAAGAATTACGGCCGCGTCTGTTACGTCATTTCCGTTTATTACAGAGAGCTTTTTTTCTGATTATTTCAAAATCTTTATTCCACCTTCACTGTGACGCAAACACCCACTGTCAATCATCGAGACTGGCCCCGCCCCGCGGCCCCGCCCACACGTGGCCCCGCCCCCGACAGAACATGGAGGGATGGACTGCAGCCCCTCCTCTTCATCTTCATCATCATCATCACACCGCCTTAAAACACGGCAGTGGTGACGTCACGTAAACTGCAGTGTGGAGGGGGAGAGAGAGGGAGGGGGAGGAAGAGAGAGGGGGGAGAGAGGGAGGGGAGAGGGAGAGGGAGAGGAGGGAGTGGGAGAGAGAGTGAGGGAGAGAGAGAAGAGGAAGAGAGGGAGTGAGGGAGGGAGAGTGAGAGAGAGAGAGGGGGAGAGAGAGGGAGGGAGAGAGAGTGTGGAGAGAGTGGGGAGGGAGGGAGAGAGGGAGGGGGAGAGAGAGGAGAGAGAGAGAGAGAGAGGGAGTGTGAGAGAGGGGGAGAAGAGAGAGGGGGAGGGGAGAGAGAGGGAGGGAGGGGGAGAGGGAGAGAGGGAGGGGAGAGAGGGAGGGGGGAGAGGAGGGAGAGAGTGGGGGAGGGAGAGAGAGTGGGGGAGGGAGAGAGGGAGGGAGAGTGGGGGAGGGAGAGAGGGAGGGAGAGTGGGGGAGGGAGAGAGAGTGGGGGAGGGAGAGAGAGTGGGGGAGGGAGAGAGGGAGGGAGTGGGGGAGGGAGAGAGGGAGAGAGAGTGGGGGAGGGAGAGAGGGAGGGAGGGGGAGGGAGAGAGGGAGAGAGAGTGGGGGGAGGGAGAGAGGGAGGGAGGGGGGGGAGAGAGGGAGGGAGGGGGAGGGGGAGAGAGAGAGGGGGAGAGAGAGAGAGGGAGAGAGAGGGGGGAGGGAGAGAGGGAGAGAGGTGGGGGGGGGAGAGGGAGAGAGAGTGGGGGAGGGGAGAGGGAGGGAGGGGGAGGGAGAGAGGGAGGGGAGAGAGAGGGGAGAGAGAGGGGGAGAGAGGGAGGGGGAGAGAGAGGGGGAGGGAGAGAGGGAGGGGGAGGGGAGAGGGAGAGAGGGAGAGAGGGGGGAGAGAGAGAGGGGGGGGGAGAGGGAGAGAGGGGGAGGGAGAGAGAGGAGGGAGAGAGAGAGAGAGAGAGGGAGGGGGAGAGAGAGAGGGGGAGCAGCAGTAGCAGCGCGCGCAGCTCAGGTGAAGGCACGCGCCGCAAAGTCCGCAGGAGGGAAAACGTGAAGAAGAGAAATCAGCAGAAGAAGAACCCGGGTATCGATCTGTGGGTGTTTGATCCCTGATCAGATCTGTGAATACGAACCATCAAACAGACGCGAGGCGGCTGGGATTCTGATCTGAGACCGGCCCAACCGAACCGAACCGAACCGAGCGGAAGATGGAGGGCAAAGAAAAGACCGCGCCAGGTAGGATGGAGGAGAAGTTAGGGAGGGTGCAGCGGTGCATGCTGGGTAAGAGAGGACTGCAGCATCCTGGAAGAGCTGCTGCATCAGCTGAGGTGGGGTTAGGGTGTGTGTGTGTGTGTGTGTGTGTGTGTGTGTGTGTGTGTGTGTGTGTGTGAGAGAGAGAGAGAGAGTGTGAGTGTGTTAGAGAGAGAGTGAATGTGTGTGTGTGTGAGTGTTAGTCTGTGTGTGAGTGAGTGAGTGTGAGAGAGTGTGAATGTGTGTGTGTGTGAGTGTTAGTCTGTGTGTGAGTGAGTGAGTGTGAGAGAGTGAGTGAGAGTTAGTGTGTGTGAGTGTGTGTGTGTATGAGTGTGTGATTGAGTGTGTGTGAGAGAGTGACAAAGAGAGAGAGAGTGTGTGTGTGTGTGTGAGTGTGAGAGAGAGAGAGAGAGCATGAACATGGAGGCTCCAGAGGTGAGACAGTCATGAAGTTGCTGTCTGGGTGTGTCCACAGCCCCAGTGCATTCTGGGGGCTGCAGTTCTTCCTTCAACCTGTTTGTGGAAATCTTCAAACTTGAGCATCTTCTGTGTTCCAAAACAAGATGGGTGTGTGGTCCAGTCCCACGGTGACGTTGCTATGGAGACAGGCAGGGAACAGGTGATCTGAGGTCAACTCTGTTTTCAGTTGATACAGTAGAACGACCAGACGGTTATTGATCTGAGATCACATCCAGGACAGTCTGAAACCTGACCCACACACAGACACACACACACAGACACTAGGACACACACACACTAGGACACACACACATACTCACAGACACACAAACACATACTAGGACACACACAGACACCATACCACACATGCAGACACAAACACACACACTCACACCCACACACCTCTGACCTCTGAACTGACCAACAGTCCTGACTGTTAAACATCTGTCCATTCTGAGCTGCCTGAGATCCAGATGTTTGGGCTTCTGTCCGCCTGTGAGGGTGGTGGGACGCTCGTCCCTCTGGAGCATCCAGCTGCCTCACACAAACACACACACTCTCTCACACACACACACACTCAGACACACACACACACACTCCACACACTCACACACACATTCACACACTACACACACTCAGACACACACACACACTCCACACACTCACACACACACACACACATTCACACACTACACACACTCTCACACATGCACAGACACAGACACTCACACACACACACACACACACACACACACACACACACACACACACACACATTCACACACACACACACTCAGACACACACACACACTCCACACACTCACACACACACACACACATTCACACACTACACACACTCTCACACATGCACAGACACAGACACTCACACACACACGCTCACACACACTCACACACGTTCACACACACACACACACTCACACGTTCACACACACCATTACTGCTGAGCTCAGCTTCTTTTGTTCATGTCATGGTGATGGGGGAGGGGCCTGCGTGTGTACACACGTGCCAACAGATGGTGTCTCCATGGCGACAGGTAGAAACAGCCAATGGCAACAGAGCTCCAGCAGCGACAGGCGCAGTGAAGATGCTGCGGTAGATAAACAGGAAGTCTGAGTCCTGCATTACCATCAGCCCACACCCACTTCCTTACCCTGTCAAAATAAAAGCAGTGTATTTGTACCTCTGTGGTCCTGCAGGACTAAAGAACACCAGGACCTCCGAATAAATCAATACGACCCTCCTTTAACATGAAGGTTCCCCTATAGAAAACATTTCAGCTCTCACATGAAGCTCTTCTTCAGCTTCCTGTGTCACCTGCTGCTGCAGAGCAGCCGTGGTTACGTGATGACGCAGACGTCATCACCGGTAGCAGAACCGCCTGTTTCACCTCAAAAACAGTGTCTCAACACATCATCACATCCACAATCGAGTCCTGCAGCCACCCTGTCTCCCCTGGTCCACCTCCAGGTCAAAGCCGTCTCCCGCCCCTCGTACCACAAACACTGTTGCCCCGCCCCTCTTCTGAGGACGCTTCACATGGGTGGGTCCTTGCACAGGTAGCTGTGCTTGTGTGGGAGGAGTTACTCAACCAGAGGCAGGTTTCCAAATCAGCTGTGACATAAGAGCTGGGACAAAGTCCAGAAGCAGAGACACGTTTACAGACGAGGACAGTTTACTGAACATTGAATTAATTGTTCAAACTGACATTTACAAGTTAAAGATTAAAGACCTGGAAAAGGGAGTTTAAAATGTCCCCTGCAGCTCTGTCCTCCTCCATGAGGTGCTGCCTCCTGGTGGTGGGAGGCTGAGGTTGCTCAGTGTCAGCTGGTGATGAAGATGTTTCTCATCTTCCTCTTGGTCCCTGTGCGCAGGTATGATGACCCAAATGCAAGTCTAGAATAAAGATACTGACCTGGTTTTTATAGACCTACATTTGATCGCTGAAGGTTCCTAACGTGACGGCTTCAAATTCTAAAACAAAACCATCCACAATTCCCTCAACAAGAAACATTCCCAGGTCACATGACTCCCGACACATCGGGACATGCACACAGGACACCAGGACAGGCTCTCAGCGTTTGTTCCGTTTGTCTGAGGTCAGTGACCCTGGAGGTGCATCAGCCAGCAGGATGAGAATGTTCAAGCAGGCTAAATCAAACAGAAGAGCCACGACTGTTGAAGACCATCATCAAATAGATACATCAAAGATCCACATTTTGGAGGAAACACCTCCCCCTTTCTCTTGGTGTGCTCCTCCTCTTTTCTCCTCCTCCTCCTCCCTTCCACCGGTCTCTTCGTCTCTGTGGAGGTAGAGGAGGAGGCGAAGAGCCGCCGGCCCTGGAGCTCCACTTCGCTGTCCTGGATCTTCTCCTCCAGCTCCTTGTGTTCGTTTGGGACTTTCGCTGTTTTTGGCTCCTCTGACATCAACATGTGCTGTCAGATCAAAGACAGAGGAGAGCTCTGCATCATTCTAGCCTCAGCTCCTCAGACATGTAGCACCAGAAAACCCTCCTGGAGCTCTGGGCACCATGGCAGCAGCCATCGCTAGCTCCCTCATCCGCCAGAGGCGTCAGGCTCGAGAGTCCAGCGACAAGGTTGGCGACAACAAGAGACGTTGTAGTGTGAGCAAAGAGTCCAGGTCTGTGTGTGAGCGCCACTTCTTTAGCGTCTTCAGCAAAGTTCCATTCTGCAGTGGAAAAAAACAGCCTGCAAGACGGAAACCAGGTGGGTTCAACCGCGTAACGCTGACACAACGACATCAAGGCGGAGTCACTCGGCTGCTCACCCGCCCTTAGCCTCTTATCTCACCTGGACCAGTTTACAGCCTGCAGGTCTAGACGGCTGTACCAACAACGCTAAAGCGTGGCTCCTAACCCTAACCCTCCATGAGGTTTGTTGTCACGTGTTGCCCCTACTGGAATCACTGTGTCGGTACAACGCCAGAACGCATTTGGTTGAAAGATCAGTTTGTTTCCGACATCTTCGTGTGATGTAACGCTACGTCCGTTTCCTCACCTGTGTTTCAGAGTCACAGCTCAAAGGAATTGTGACGCGTCTCTTCAGTGAGCAGAGCTTCTACCTACAGATGAACCCAGACGGAACCATCGGAGGAACCAAAGACGAGAACAGCGACAACAGTGAGTGGTCCGGCACCTCCAACAACACCCAACAACAGTCCACAACCATCCAACAACACTCAACAACCATCCAACAACAGTCCACAACCATCCAACAACACCCTACAACCATCCAACAACACTCAGCAACCATCCAACAACACCCAACAACAGTCCACAACCATCTAACAACACTCAACAACCATCCAACAACACTCAACAACCATCCAACAACACTCAGCAACCATCCAACAACCATCCAGCAACAGTCCACAACCATCAAGCAACATTCAACAACACTCAGCATCCATCCAACAACACCCATTAACAGTCCACAACCATCCAACAACAGTCCACAACCATCCAACAACACTCAACAACCATCAAGCAACACAACATTCAGCAACCATCAAGCAACACTCAACAACACTCAGCATCCATCCAACAACACTCAACAACCATCCAACAACACTCAACAACCATCCAACAACAGTCAACAACTATCTAAAACAGTCCACAACATCCAACAACACCCGATAACCATCCAACAATACCCCACAACCATCCAACAACATGCAACACCAGTCACCCAGAGTTGCTGTTGAATATTTAGTCTGTCTCTCTCTCCTCTTGCCTTTAGCTCTGTTTAACCTGATCCCAGTGGGGTTGAGGGTCGTAGCCATTCAGGGAGTGAAGGCGGGGCTATATGTAGCCATGAATTCTGAAGGATTCCTGTACACATCAGTGAGTCACATGCCTTCACACACGTTCATCTATATGCTTATGTGTTATAGGGTTTGTAGTAGTCTGATCCACCAAGTTCTGATGGCTCTGAGGACATTTATTTCAGGTCTTCATAACTTCAAAGTTTTGAGGGTCAAGATTTGGTTTTAAGGTTCAAGTTAGATTTGGAATTAGGGTCAGGGTTGGGTTAACTAGGGTTAGGAGCTGGAGAATGTAATATTTCTGTGAAAACCCCACAAATAGAGAAGTACAATGGTGTGTGTGTGTGTGTGTGTGTGTGTGTGTGTGTGTGTGTGTAGGATGTGTTCACAGCTGAGTGTAAATTTAAGGAGTCCGTCTTTGAGAATTACTATGTGATTTACTCGTCGACGCTGTACCGGCAGCATGAGTCGGGTCGAGCCTGGTTTCTGGGCCTCAACAAAGACGGCGTCGTCATGAAGGGGAACCGTGTGAAGAAGACCAAACCCTGCGCACACTTTGTCCCCAGACCTATTGAAGGTATGGCGCTACATCTGCTCACTAGCAGGTCCAGTTAAAGTTGTAACTGGTTTGGGATTAAATTAGGAATTTAGGGCTCATCACATGTTGAGCATCAAGAGCTGATCTGATTGAACTTCTTGACCCCCCCAGTTTGTATGTATAAGGAGCCATCTCTCCACGAGTTGGAGGAGAAGCTTCTGAAGTCATCGAGGAGTCCAACACTGAACAGTGGCGACCGCGAGAGGAGCAGGAACATGGTGATGGAGGAACCCCAGGAGGACTGCACAGAGCAGGAGGCATCGTAGCCTCCAGCGCCCCCTACAGGAGCAGCAGTACAACAACCACAGAAAATAAGAATCTTCTGCTTGTGTTTAAATATTTAATATGGAGGAGAAAGGTGAGGATGACAATGATGATGATGATGATGGCAGTGATGAAGATGATGATGACAATGAGGAATATTTTATGCAAAAAGCCTGTTGATACAGCACACCTATTCTTCACCAAAGCATCATCATCCTCATGATGCATTCATGTAAGTCATGGAAACTCTTGAGCTTTAAATCATGTAAAAATGTCACTTCCTGTCTGCCAAAACGCACTTTTCCTTTTCACGCCGTGCTTCTTCCCCTTCTTCCTTGTGTTGTTCCATCCAATCGGATCAGTTTTTCCTGTTTCTGCCCACCACCACATGTGTAGGTGTTCTCTTGATCTGTAGGAACAATAAGACGCTTCGGCGGTGAATCCAGACTAAAGGACTTCCTGTGGTGTTGGGACGGGGCTCCACAAGGTCGGTCAGGTGACCCCAAATGTGCCGGGTGGTTCTGTCGACTTTCTTCAGTTCAGAATGTAACTCTGCTCCAGAGACCCAGAGGAAGTCGACGGACATATTCCCTCGTTTCATTGTTGTTTTTTCAGAAATATTCTGACTTGAAGTGATGCTAACTAATCATGGTTAATCTGCATCATCTCTCCAAATTGTGTCCAGACTCAAACCTCTGCATGCCCCCTGGTGGCTGGCTGTAGTACAGCTCATTAGCCCCTCCCCACTAACTAGGCCAGTTGCAGCGTTTGGTCCCGTGCTGCATTCAGGATCAATCTGACATTGTGAGCTTTGCATTTACAGGAATTCTCGCATGGAGACAAGTGTGTGGACAGATCGACCTGGCTGTGGTTCTGGCTGTGGTTCTGATGGATCAACCTGGCTGTGGTTCTGGCTGTGGTTCTGATAGATCAACCTGGCTGTGGTTCTGGCTGTGGTTCTGATAGATCAACCTGGCTGTGGTTCTGATAGATCAACCTGGCTGAGGTTCTGATGGATCAACCTGGCTGTGGTTCTGATAGATCAACCTGGCTGTGGTTCTGATAGATCAACCTGGCTGAGGTTCTGATGGATCAACCTGGCTGTGGTTCTGATAGATCAACCTGGCTGAGGTTCTGATGGATCAACCTGGCTGTGGTTCTGGCTGTGGTTCTGATAGATCAACCCGGCTCTGGTTCTGATGGATCAACCTGGCTGTGGTTCTGATAGATCAACCCGGCTGTGGTTCTGATAGATCAACCTGGCTGAGGTTCTGATGGATCAACCTGGCTGTGGTTCTGGCTGTGGTTCTGATAGATCAACCCAGCTGTGGTTCTGATAGATCAACCTGGCTGTGGTTCTGATAGATCAACCCAGCTGTGGTTCTGATAGATCAACCTGGCTGTGGTTCTGGCTGTGGTTCTGATAGATCAACCCGGCTCTGGTTCTGATGGATCAACCTGGCTGTGGTTCTGATAGATCAACCCAGCTGTGGTTCTGATAGATCAACCTGGCTGTGGTTCTGATAGATCAACCCGGCTCTGGTTCTGATGGATCAACCTGGCTGTGGTTCTGATAGATCAACCCGGCTGTGGTTCTGATAGATCAACCTGGCTGTGGTTCTGGCTGTGGTTCTGATAGATCAACCCGGCTCTGGTTCTGATGGATCAACCTGGCTGTGGTTCTGATAGATCAACCTGGCTGTGGTTCTGGCTGTGGTTCTGATAGATCAACCCGGCTGTGGTTCTGATAGATCAACCTGGCTGTGGTTCTGGCTGTGGTTCTGATAGATCAACCTGGCTGTGGTTCTGGCTGTGGTTCTGATAGATCAACCTGGCTGTGGTTCTGATGGATCAACCTGGCTGTGGTTCTGGCTGTGGTTCTGATAGATCAACCCGGCTCTGGTTCTGATGGATCAACCTGGCTGTGGTTCTGATGGATCAACCTGGCTGTGGTTCTGATAGATCAACCCGGCTCTGGTTCTGATGGATCAACCTGGCTGTGGTTCTGATGGATCAACCTGGCTGTGGTTCTGGCTGTGGTTCTGATAGATCAACCCGGCTCTGGTTCTGATAGATCAACCCGGCTCTGGTTCTGATGGATCAACCTGGCTGTGGTTCTGATAGATCAACCCGGCTGTGGTTCTGATAGATCAACCTGGCTGTGGTTCTGGCTGTGGTTCTGATGGATCAACCTGGCTGAGGTTCTGATGGATCAACTTGGCTGTGGTTCTGATAGATGAACCGGGCTGTGGTTCTGATAACAACCACATGAAGGCGTAATAACACAAATTCATCAGACTCCGCCCACACACACTTACTCAGTTCCTATTGGCACACTTCTAAAGAAGGCGGGGCTTGTTTGTGGCGCGTTACCGTGGTGTTGTAGCAGACCTCGTGGAGGCGGACCAATGTCATGAAGAAGCACCAGAACGGCGAGCCCGTCCATGTGGCCATGACTGCGTCCTCTTAAGCCATGCGCTCTGCTCTCCTGATTCTTGCTGTTGCTGCTTCCTGTTAGCTTGAAGGCACATTTCTCTCACGTTGAAGTAAAACCTGGATTTTTCTTACTGCATGTTTGTTCTGATGTCACAATCGTGCAGCAGTCACATGATAACACTGAAGTGTGTAAATGTTTTGTTTGCTGGTGGGCGTGTCTCACCCTCGCTCTATTTTCAGTCCGATCAGCTTTGATGAACGAGTTCACGAGCTCATGTTTTTGTCCTGGAGTCTCGACGGGGTCTGTGTGGAGTTAGCATGTTTATCATCTTCTCTAAGCGTCGTTTGTCTCCGGGAGTCCTGTGACCCCGCCTCCCACCTGGAGAAAGCTGGGATAGGCTCCACCCCTGGCTAAGGGATAAAGGGACCTACTGGGGAAGGTGGCGTGGAAGTTGATTAGAAATGAAAGTTTTACTATTCTGAACATCGGTTCACTTCAGCCAGTGTTTCACCTGTGCTTGCTGCTCATTGGCTGCTTTTGATTTTGCTGTAAATGAAAGAACCAATCACAACCACCAGACTGCCTGTGAGAAAGTCTTCCAGCTTTTCTTTCTCATCCACTTCTGCGATTTTTATGTTTTGATCCAATGAAATAAAGAAGATCAGAATCATATTTATTCCTGAATGGTGTTTTGTAAAAAAAAGAAAAAGAAAAAAAGACAGAGACCAACCGGAGTGAATATATTGATAATGGACAAGTGAGGATTATTCTGATGTTTATGTTCATGATTTTCATTTTAACTGTAAAACTAAGGTTCGGTTTCAGCTCCAGTTGTCTCCCCAATCCTGGTCACCGGCCTTGTGGCCGACAGGGGGCGCCACTGCGACTCATTGGTGACGTCATGACGGGACGTGGTCACTGGTTCCCAGTTCGAAGATGAGGGACCACGTGTGTCACCAACTTCTTTGTGTTCAGAGAAAATACGAGATTGGAAGTTTGAACATTTGCAGCAAGATGAGAATAAAAGAGGGAGAAAAGCTGAGAGTTCTGTCTTTGTTATTTGTCTCTTTTTCTTGATCCCTTTGGTGTTGAATATGAGTTTTAAGTATTTTAAAGCTTCTATTTCCATTTCTATGAAGATCTCAGATCTCAGCCATCTCTTATTGCTGATCAGGCTGGAATCTTTTGGTGACGTATAATGGTTAAAGTATTGGGCGAACACATAAATATATTACAGTGTAAACATATAAATGTTATTAATAGTAATTATATCATTATTTAGACAATATAATTCAACATTGGCCACTAATGTTCTATTGAGTCATATCTGAATGATATAAAGTTTAAATGTCTTCTCCTCCTCTCTCTCTCTCTCTCTCTCTTTTATTATTTGCTCGTTGTTTTGGTTTTTTGGTAAAATTAAAAAATAAAGAAGCAGCGCGGGAAACACGTGATTCGTCCACGTCAACCGGAAGGAGGAAGCAGGAAGTGTGTGTTTCCGGTAAACACACCGCGAAGTCTTCAACAACTTTTTCAAAGTTCGTTTTCTGTTCGTGTCGGACCGAACCGGAACCGTCTTTATGCGCCCGTCTGCTGGATGTGGACCGGGATCGAAGGAGAGCCGAACCTCGGAGTTCTCATCAATGTGAGTTCTGATCAGTTATGATCAATGTAAGTTTTGATCAATATGAGTTCTGATCAGATCTGATCAATATGAGTTCTGATCAGATCTGATCAATATGAGTTCTGATCAGATCATTGATCAATATGAGTTCTGATCAGATCATTGATCAATATGAGTTCTGATCAGATCTGATCAATATGAGTTCTGATCAGATCTGATCAATATGAGTTCTGATCAGATCATTGATCAATATGAGTTCTGATCAGATCATTGATCAATATGAGTTCTGATCAATATGAGTTCTGATCAGTTATAATCAATTTGAGTTCTGATCAATATGAGTTCTGATCAGTTATAATCAATTTGAGTTCTGATCAATATGAGTTCTGATCAGTTATAATCAATTTGAGTTCGGATCAATATGAGTTCTGATCAGTTATAATCAATTTGAGTTCGGATCAGTTATGATCAATATCAGTTCTGATCAATGTGAGTTCTGATCAGTTATGATCAATATCAGTTCTGATCAGTTCTGATCAATGTGAGTTCTGATCAGTTCTGATCAATGTGAGTTCTGATCAATGAGTTCTGATCAGATCTGATCAATATGAGTTCTGATCAGTTATGATCAATATGAGTTCTGATCAGATCTGATCAATATGAGTTTTGATCAGTTATGATCACTATGAGTTCTGATCAGTTATGATCAATATGAGTTCTGATCAATGTGAGTTCTGATCAGTTATGATCAATATGAGTTCTTGATCAATGTGAGTTCTGATCAGTTATGATCAATATCTAGAGGGAGAGATGGGCTGTCCTTGATGTCTGTCTTTGAAGTCTGCCTTTGATGTCTGCCTTTGATATATATCTTTATTTTCTGTCTTTGATGTCTGTCTTTTATATCTCTCTTTGATATATATCTTTGATGTCTGTCTTTGATGTCTGTCTTTGACGTCTCTGATGTCTGACTTTGATATCTATCCTTGATGTTTGCCTTTGATATATATCTTTGATGTATGTCTTTGATGTCTGTCCACAGGGCAGTGTTGGTCTTCAGCCTCTTCCTGTTTGTGGGGCTCAGGTCAGACCCGGCGCTGGCAGGTCAGTACGAAGGTCATTCCACGGATCACCTGAGGTCAGGTGACTCGGCCACACCTGATTGGATGAGCTGTTCCTCCAGAACCGACCTGCCGGGTCTGGAGCCGGTCCAGAGCCGAGCCCCTGTCCATTCTAGAGGGAGAGATGGGCTGGCTCTCCTGTCCTCTGTTGGCTCCTTCCTCCGTCTTCAACGAGTCCGCCCACCACCTGAGCTGGTACCGCCGCCACCACGCCGACGCCCTGGAGCAGCCCGTCACCTTCAGGTACCACCGCTGCACAGCTGGACGGCCAGCAACATCTGGAGCAAACACAGCGACTGAAGGAATATTGTGACCCTGGCACTGGTGGTGGTACTGGTAGCGATACTGGTGGTACTGGTGGTGGTACTGGTAGTACTGGTAGTACTAGCTGTGGTACTGGTAGCACTGGTGGTGGTACTAGTAGTACTAGTAGTATTGGTAGCACTGGTAGTACTGGTGGTACTAGTGGTGGTACTGGTAGTACTGGTGGTACTAGTGGTGGTACTAGTAGTACTAGTAGTATTGGTAGCACTGGTAGTACTGGTGGTACTAGTGGTGGTACTGGTGGTACTGGTGGTACTAGTGGTGGTACGGGTAGTACTGGTGGTACTGGTGGTGGTACGGGTAGTACTGGTGGTACTGGTATTACTGGTAGTACTGGTGGTACTTGTGGTGGTACTGGTAGTACTGGTAGTACTGGTGGTACTAGTGGTGGTACTGGTGGTACTAGTGGTGGTACGGGTAGTACTGGTGGTACTGGTGGTGGTACGGGTAGTACTGGTGGTACTGGTATTACTGGTAGTACTGGTGGTACTGGTGGTGGTACTGGTAGTACTGGTAGTACTGGTGGTACTAGTGGTGGTACTGGTAGTACTGGTAGTACTGGCGGTACTAGTGGTGGTACTGGTGAGGTCCGGTCGCTCAGTTCTGATTGGACGGCTTCACCTGCTGACACGTTGATGTTCTCCTGTAGCCGCTCGCTCTTCAGAGACCAACACAGACTGGTGCTGATGACAGCCTCCAGAACCGACACCGGGGACTACAGCTGTAGGCTGTGGTGAGACACACACACACACACACACACACACACACACACACACACACACACACACTCTCTCTGGTGATGATGCGTTCAGGGGAGCTCGTTGATCCCAGTTTCCCGTCTCTCTGAACAGGAACTCGTCTGGGTGCGTTACGGCGACTGTGCGTCTGACGGTGGTGCGTCCCAACGACGTGGTCCGCAGTCTGCCCTGTGAGCCCGCAGTTGCCGCGGCAACAGTTCAGGCGTTCGTCCCCCTCCAGGGCGGGAGGGTTCTGGACTGTCCCGACCTGAAGGACGCCCCCAGGATGTCGGATGGCAAGCCCAACGTCACGTGGCTGTACGTGAAGCCCGGCTCGGTAAGGTGGGGGGGCGGGGCCTGGGGGCGGGGCCACCCTCACCGTACGCCTGCCCCTCAGAGGTGCTACTCCTACCCGCTGTGGAACGAGAACCAGGAGCAGCGCGGGCTCCGCGTCCACATCTACGTCATGTTCCTCGACTTCGAGGGGCTGTACTACTGCACCGTCCGCTACCGCCACCAGGGCCACGCCCACCGCTTCACCAGGAGGCTCAACGTGACCGCCATCTGTGAGCCGCCGCGCCGCCTCCTGTCGCGCCGCCTCCTGTCGCGCTGCCCCGCCCCTGACCGCTCTCTTCTTTCAGCTCAGAGCTCCGCCCCCAAAGAACCCGCCATCCACCGGCTGAGCCACGACCCCGACTTCCCCGTCGTAACCGGTAGGTCCGCCCCCCCGCCCCTCGCTGAGCACTCTGACCCCGCCTCTGACCCCCCCGACCCCCCCAGGCTGGCCCGTCCGCCTGGTGTGCTTGGCGTGGTTCCCTCAGCTGGACTCCTACAGGAACATGTGGTGGACGGTGGACGGGACCTCGCTGGACCAGCGTTCAGACCACCACCGCTTCAACAGCAGCTACAGGTGGGGGGGTCCGTGATGTCATCAACACACGGGGTATTGATCTGTGTGTGTGTATTGATCTATGTGTGTATTGATCTATGTGTGTGTGTAATGATCTCTATATGTGTGTATTGATCTGTGTGTGTGTGTCTTGATCTGTGTGTGTATTGATGTGTGTGTGTGTGTGTGTGTCTTGATCTGTGTGTGTGTGTGTCTTGATCTGTGTGTGTGTATTGATGTGTGTGTGTGTCTTGATCTGTGTGTGTGTGTATTGATCTGTATGTGTGTGTGTATTGATCTGTGTGTGTGTGTGTATTGATCTGTATGTGTGTGTGTATTGATCTGTGTATGTGTATTGATCTGTGTGTGTGTGTGTATTGATCTGTGTGTGTGTATTGATCTGTGTGTGTGTATTGATCTGTGTGTGTGTGTGTGTATTGATCTGTATGTGTGTGTGTCTTGATCTGTGTGTGTGTGTGTATTGATCTGTGTGTGTGTGTATTGATCTGTGTGTGTGTGTGTATTGATCTGTGTGTGTGTGTATTGATCTGTATGTGTGTGTGTCTTGATCTGTGTGTGTGTATTGATCTGTGTGTGTGTGTATTGATCTGTGTGTGTGTGTATTGATCTGTATGTGTGTGTGTCTTGATCTGTGTGTGTGTATTGATCTGTGTGTGTGTATTGATCTGTGTGTGTGTGTGCAGGGAGGTTGAGGTCAGTTATGGGGACCGGACTGTGGAGAGCGTGCTGCTGATCAAGAACTTCCAGTCCTCCGACCTGAGGAGGGAGTTCAACTGCTCGGTGAAGAACCTGAAGGGCGAGGACACGCGCAGGGCGGAGCTACAGGAGGAAGGTGATGCCCGCTCCCTGTCCAGCGACACCCTCCCAGTCCACCCAGTCGGGCCGGGCCGGCGCCCCTCTGGGGGCGGCGCCCAAACGATGTCAAGCGCAGGTTTGTGTTTGCAGTGACGCCGCCGCTGCTGCAGCTGGGCTGCGGGCTGGGCGTGGCCCTCGCCATCATGCTCCTCCTCTTCCTCCTCTACCACCTCTTCTGGCTGGAGCTCCTCCTCCTCTACCGGGCCTGGGTCGGCACCAAGGAGCGGGCCTCAGGTGAGGGCGGTCACATGGGCCCAGCTGGAAGTGGGCGAAGCCCCGGGGTGACTGAGTGTGTGTGTGTGTGTGTGTGTGTGTGTGTGTGTGTGTGTGTGTGTGTGTGTGTGTGTGTGTATAGACAATAAGGACTACGATGTGTACATCTCGTATGCGAGGAACAGCGAGGATGAGAAGTTCGTCCTGTCGACGCTGCGCTGCGTCCTGGAGAATCACTTTGGGTACTCAGTGTGTATCTTTGACAGGGACAGTCTGCCTGGAGGAAGTGAGTCACACACACACACACACACACACACACCAATACAGTCACACACACACACACACACCAATACAGTCACACACACACACACACACACACACACACACACCAATACAGTCACACACACACACACACACACACACACACACCAATACAGTCACACACACACACACACACCAATACAGTCCACACACACACACACACACACACCAATACAGTCACACACACACACACACACCAATACACTCACACACACACACACACACACACACACACACACACACACACCAATACACACTCACACACTCACACCAATACACACACACCCCAATACACACTCACACTAATACACACACACACCCCAATACACACACACACACACCAATACACTCACACACACACCCCAATACACACTCACACACCCCAATACACACGCACACACACCAATACACTCACACACACACCCCAATACACACTCACACACACACACACCAATACACACTCACACACTCACACCAATACACACACACCCCAATACACACTCACACACACCAATACACTCACACACACACCCCAATACACACTCACACACCCCAATACACACTCACACACACCAATACACTCACACACACACCCCAATACACACTCACACACCAATACACACTCACACACACCAATACACTCACACACACACCCCAATACACACTCACACACCAATACACACTCACCCCCCCTCCCCCCACAGCCGTCAACGACGACACGCTGACCTTCGTGGCGCGCAGCCGGCGCCTCCTGGTGGTTCTGGGGCCGGGCTACGGCCGGCGGGGCTCGCAGGCGCTGCTGGAGCTGAAGGCGGGCATCGACAACATGGCGCTGGGCGGGCACCTGCGGGTCATCCTGGTCCAGTACCGGCCCGTCCAGAGGCAGGGCTGGGTCAAGGAGCTGCGGCGGGCGCGCGTGGCGCTGACGCTGGTGCGCTGGCAGGGCGAGAAGTCCCGGGTTCTGACCTCCAGGTTCTGGAAGCAGCTGAGGGTGGAGCTGCCCGTGAGCCGGAGGGAGGCGGTTCTGAGGCGGGCCCCGGACAGCAGCACCAGCTCCCACGCCGGGCTCATCAGCGGCGCCGCCCGCTGAAGGTCGGGGTTGGACCGGGACGTCTGACAGCCCCGCCCCCTCCTCCTCCGGGAGCCTTGGATCCCGTTTGGGCCCGTCTGGGGAGTGGAGCCACAGATCAGAGTTCTGGCGGGCCGTGATCGGACCGGGTCCCCTCTCCATGGTGACCTTATAAAGACTGGTTCTGGTTCTGACCCGACTGAGCCGAACACGCCTGGTTTAGACGCGTTGATACGGGCCCGGTACCGACCACAGGTCCAGTGGCAGGTCCCTCTGGACCGGTACCGGGGCCTTGGGGTCTGCAGCAGGAGGTTCTGGCCCAGCCCCCCCGGTATCAACGGCTGGGGGGGGCGGTTCCCCCAGATTGGGTTTCATGGTGGAAGCGAGCCCGGCGCTGGAGGGCCTGTGACCCGGCACCGACCCGCGTTCACATTCCTGCTCCGCCGGGCCCCCAATCTGTCGGACAGCTCAGCTTCCTCACCGCAGCCCCCGGGGGGCCCCGCCCCCTCGGGGGGCCACGCCCCATCTGGACCCAGGGGGCGGGGCTGCCGCGCCACGCTCCCTCTTGTTCCTGGGAAGAGCCTGAGGGCCAAGGATGGTCAGACTGGTTTAACTGGTTCACAGGCAGCAGCAGAAGCTCCAAACATCTGGATCAAGTCAGGTTGGACAGATGTGGAGGACCGCTGGTCAGGTCAGGGGTCAGGGGTCAGGGCCTGGAACCAGCAGGGGTCAGCAGGACGTGAGTGAAGGTTCCTCCAGGAGGACCTGTGAGGTCACTGTGTGTGTGTGTGTGCGTGCGTGTGCGCGCCTGTGTGTGCACACGTGTGCGTGTGTGTGTGCGCTCGTGTGTGTGTGTGTGGGGGGGGTCTGGGTGGTGTGGCGCCCCCATCAGGACAAACTAAGTTGACTAAACGTGTGTTGGTGCGAACGCGCCCGACGTTTCTTCCCCCTGTAACTCTGGAATCGCTCGTCCGATTCGTGTCAGCGTTCGTGCGTTCGCAGAGTTTCATGTTTGGAGGAGAAATGACAAATCTATCGGTTGAAAACCAGACTGTTTCAATAAAGTTTTTATTTTCCGTTTGTGTGACGTTTTTATGTTCGTGTCTGAAGGAAGTGTGCGTTTGTGTGTGTGTGTTTGTGAAGTTCTGCTACGGAGGTGCTGGTTGGCCAATCAGAAGCTGTCTGGACGTCACATGACCTTCAGTGAAGCTCTTTATTCTGAATCATCACACAGACACTTCAAAGCTAAAGGTGCTAAAGATCAAAGCTCCTCAACAAACACCTGTACGCCGTCACCTGGAGGGCCCAGGAGCAGCTGGAGGTGGTCCACCACGCCTGGTCCAGTGGAGGTCCTCTACGGTCCTTGGCTGGGCACCCAGGTGAAGTTCCACCGTCCCTCTGGGCTCTTCCTGACGAAGGCTTGTCCCTGAGGGAAGCTGTGGGTCCTGACGCTGCAGGAGGGGCTGAGGGCCATGCTGAAGACCACGTCTGCTGGGGCCCTGCTGAAGACCACGTCTGCGGGGGCCCCTGAAGGTCCCCCCGGGCTGCAGACGCAGCTCCACCGCTCCTTCATCTCAGGGCTTGAAGAGGAGCTGGGGGACACCAGTGGACTCGTGGGGTTCCGGTCAGGTGATGACCTGCTGAGGGACAACCAGCAGGCTGCAGGTTCTGCTGGAGACCACAGCGTGCTGGAGCCAGAGCCTGGTCTGGTCCAGAACCGGAGGCCAGGTTCTGGTGGTCCCCGGCAGCCAGAAGATGGGCAGAAGGACATGGCCATTGCTTCAGAAAGTCTGGAAGACCCAGATGGAGTACAATCAGGACGTGGACTTGAAGAGGCAGAGCGGTTCTGAGGTGGCTTTGCAGGACTGTGTTGATATGTTGATCTGCAACGGTCTGGAGAGGAAGAACTGGGCCAGGAGTCCAAACCGATTTTAGAAGAGGCTTTCGCCAAATTGTTCAGGCTGCAGGAGCCACCAGGCGATGGGTCGATGGTGTCGACATCCTTCAGACCCAGCATTCGCAGAACCCAGAGGTCCAGGTTTGGTTCTGGAGAGGACTGGGAACAGAACTCTGAGAGGTTTCTGCAGACCCTCTTGCTGATCTTCTGAGCAGGAGGCCAGTGACTGGTCTGGAAAGGTGCTTCATCAGGACACGCCCCGCTCCTCTTCAGGCTCCTCCTCCCGTCGGTCATGACTTTCTTGAGGACAACGGGACCAAAGAACATCTGAGGCCGGGTTCATGAGACTCTGAACGTTAACCCTAAGCCACAGTGAAGAACGTACCTTAGCCTTGACCTCCAGGTTCTTCACTAAAGAAGAACTGAGGAATTCTCTGAGTTTCTGGTTCTCATCCTGCAGCTGAAAGAGTTCTTCTTCTCTCTGCAGCAGAATGTCCTGAAGCTGGTCAGAACATGTGCCGTTAGAGCAGAACCCAGCTGGACCTTCCACCAGAACCTTCTGGATCAAGTCAAACCTGCTTGTTTCTCTGGAGGTGAGGATGGAGCTGCTGCTCCCACGTCTGCCCAGCAGAGGGAGGAGTGAGGAGACAGGAGGACTCTGTCAGGGGGACGCAGGGACAGAGGGATGGACGAGAGAGGGACAAGGGACAGAGGGATGGACGAGGGAGGGACAAAGGAGGAAGAGAGGGAGGGAGGGACAGGTGAGGGAGTGACGGACAAGGGAGGGACAAGGGACAGAGGGACGGACGAGGGACAGATGGACGGAGGTGTTATGAAGCTCTTCATCAAATCTGATCGTGACTTTTTGAAAACGTGCCGATATCTGATTGGCTGACGATGGTTTGATTATTGATCAATAATCAATCAACTCAAACAATCAAAGACTGATCAATGTGACGTCAACTCACCTGCCAGAGTCTTCCTGCAGTACTCCGCACACCCTGACGGGGGCGCTGCTCCCAGGCCGCTCATGTCTCAGGGGTCAGAGGTCAGCCCAAGCTGAGAGGGAGGGAATCATCATCAACACCTCGTGACAACGGTCTGTTGTCGTGACGCAAGAACTGGAAACGTCTCGTTGACGTAAACAAGTAGCGAACGCGTGAGAGGCCGACAGGTGAGGCCGACAGGTGAGGCCGACAGGTGAGGCCGACAGGTGAGGCCGACAGGTGAGGCCGACAGGTGAGGCCTCAGCCAATCAGAGAGCAGCACCCGACTCGCCACAAACTGGAAATAAAGAAATGAAGCTTGGTCGTGTGGACCTTACCTTCACCTCCAGCAGGTATCAGCTCCTCTTCATCAGTCCAAGGAATGAGCTGGGACGGCCCGTCACGAAGAGGAGGAGGGAGAGAAAGAAGAGGAAGAGGAGGCAGAAGAAGAAGAGGAGGAGGGAGAGAAAGAAGAGGAAGAGGAGGCAGAAGAAGAAGAGGAGGAGTCGTCAACACGCGTGAGGACTGAACGATGTGAAACGAGCAGTGACGTGATGAAGAGTCTGTAGGAGACTGACGGGAGGACAGGTGAGAGAGAGGTAGAGAGAGGGGGAGGAGAGAGGGTTAAGAGAAGGAGGAGAAAGAGAGAGCGTTAAAGAGGGAGGAGAGAGAGTTAGAGAGAGGGACGAGAGAGAGTTAAAGAGAGGGGGGAGAGAGAGAGTTAAAGAGAGGGGGGGGAGAGAGAGAGTTAAAGAGAGGGAGGAGAGAGAGAGAGTTAAAGAGAGGGAGGGAGAGAGAGGGGGGAGAGAGAGTTAAGAGGAGAGAGAGAGATAAAGAGAGGGGAGGAGAGAGAGAGAGTTAAAGAGAGGGAGGAGAGAGAGAGAGTTAAAGAGAGGGAGGAGAGAGAGAGAGTTAAAGAGAGGGGGGAGAGAGAGAGTTAAAGAGAGGGAGGAGAGAGAGAGTTAAAGAGAGGGAGGAGAGAGAGAGTTAAAGAGAGGGGGAGAGAGAGTTAAAGAGAGGGAGGAGAGAGAGAGTTAAAGAGAGGGGGAGAGAGAGAGAGTTAAAGAGAGGGAGGAGAGAGAGAGTTAAAGAGAGGGGGAGAGAGAGAGTTAAAGAGAGGGGGGAGAGAGAGAGTTAAAGAGAGGGAGGAGGAGAGAGAGTTAAAGAGAGGGAGGAGAGAGAGAGAGTTAAAGAGAGGGAGGAGTAATCCTGAAGATGAAGCTCAGCTTCAGCATGTTTGACAGCTCCTCATTCATGTGATCAGCTTATTGATTTATTATTGATTTTACTGCTCCATCTGTGATGGTGGACCCTGAACGCACCACCGAAGACCACATGATCAGCCTCATCATGGAAACAGCAGCCGGATTGTCTGCAACAGTCAACTCTGTAAAGAGAGAGAGACACACACACACACACACACACACACACACACACACGTTGAGCCTGTTCCACAAGACGCTGTAACTCGTTCACTCCTTCATCCTGGAGACCTGAGAAACCTGAACTGTTGTATCTCGCCAGTCCTGATCAGAACCTGGGGGGTCAGGGTGGTCGTGATCAGACCGATCACGTGACCAATAATCCCGATCATCACTCGGTAGGAGATCCAGAAGGAGCTGATGACGTACAACTGGAAAGAAGCCAGTTTGTTCACTGGTCTGTAGATGGTCAGTGTGTGGCGCCGTGGGAGGGGCTTGTGAAGAGCGGTGCAGCCAACCACGGTGGAGATCAAAGACTTTCATGTTGAGATCAAAGCTGACTGAACCCCTCACTGCTGACACCAGAGAGCGGTCAGTGGGTGGAGTGTCCAGTGGAGATGTTCTGGAGCACCAGACGGACCTTCAGCGTTCACCTGCTCGGCTGGGGATCGACCCGAACGCCTCCTGGGCGGCGTCATCTTCTGGTCATGTGATGGCGTTCCCCTCATTGACCAAGTGTTCAGGTGACCCTGGAGCAAGGCAGCGGACCCCAGGCTCGGGGGGGGCTGTCTGGACCCTGACCCCGTGACCCCGCGAGGGTTGAAGGAGCTTCGAGTTTGTTCCAGCTTGGTTGGGGGGCGGAGCCGTGACTGACAGCTAACGACACTAATGACAGGTTAGGAACAGGAGGGGGCGTGTCCGGTGTCAGGTGTACCTGGAACACTCACAACCCTCTGATCACCTGATCACCCGGGAGGGTCCAGAGCGTGTCGCCACTGAAGCTTCATTAATGCGCTTGTTGTCGGACAAAGAATTCCATTGGATCACTGAAGTGTGTGTGTGTGTGTGTGTGTGTGTGTGTGTGTGTGTGTGTGTGTGTGTGTGTGTGTCAATTAAAGTCCACAAAGGATTTTAACAAACACGTTTTGGGATCATTTATGTAAAGACAGGCGGTGGGGTTGATCAGGTTGATCAGGTTGATCAGAAACATTTTAGTGCGGGGAGGGGGGTTAGGGGGTCTGCGCTTCACTCCTGAGACACGTTGTTGGAGACTCAGTCAAGGATGGACCCACCGAAGGTGCGCCACCATCGGGTGTCTCACCGGTCTCACCTGGGGGGGGTCTCTCACCTGGGGGTCCAGACGACTAGGTCCCGGTGCATCCGCGGCTCAGTCTCTAGTCAGGCTGAGGGACGTGAATTTAGGGGGAGGTGACAATTTGAAGGACGCCCAATGGCTTCTGTGGAAGGTGGGCGTGGCCAGGTGGGGCGGGTGGTGCAGCATGGGCTGGTGTGTGTGTGAGGCTGATCCTCGTAGAAGACTGGGCCACGTTTAAGGTTCTGACGCCCCGAACCACCACTCCCGCAGTGCTGCCCTGGAGTCGGGACACGGGGGGCCGCATACTCACCCCCTGCTTAGTGGGACCGCTTGGTTAACACCGCAGGGTCCCCGCGGTCCCACCGGACAGGGTTGGAGCGCCGCTCTCGTCCAGGTCACCTGCCTCGACCCCAGACGGTGTCCGGGAGGACAGCAGCAGCACCACCTACTCACCAGAAGGTCCCTTGAATCCTAATTTGAGGTCTCATCTGGCGGTCGTCCGTAATCCTGCTGGACTTCCTGCCCACGGTGTCGACTTACCTCTTGGATGGTACTTAGCAGCCCCCCCCCGATAAAGGTGTGATTACTAACCCCGCCCACCCCAGGAGTTTAACCTTTAGGGTGAGTAATTGGTGTGTGTTCAGAGGGGAGTGTTTAGAACACAAGCTGGAAGCTGTTAGAGAAGGATCAGCTGTACCTGAAGAGACCTCACCTGGACAGGTGACCACCTTCTCATTCAGCCTCCTGAGTTCAACTCCAGTTAGAGGATCACCTGACCTCAGTGACGCAGCGACACAAACCATTGTTTTAGAAAGAATCAGACCCACAGAGACAACTGTATCACCATGGCAACACGAGTGGCAGACACCTTCGTGGTTTCACGTGCAACAACCAGAGAGAACAGGTGTTTAAATGTTCTGATCAGCTGGCAGCAGCTGAAACGAGTTAACCTGGGGCTGTTAGCCCCGCCCACTGGGCTGCAGCCCTTTCACCTGACAGCTGAGATGAAAGGATAACCAGCTGAGATGAAAGGATAATGAGGTGAGATGAAAGGATAATGAGGTGAGATGAAAGGACAATCAGGTGAGATGAAAGGATAATGAGGTGAGATGAAAGGACAATCAGGTGAGACGAAAGGATAATGAGGTGAGATGAAAGGACAATGAGGTGAGACGAAAGGATAATGAGGTGAAAGAACAATGAGGTGAGATGAAAGGACAATGAGGTGAGATGAAAGGACAATGAGGTGAGATGAAAGGATAATGAGGTGAGATGAAAGGACAATGAGGTGAGATGAAAGGATAATGAGGTGAGATGAAAGGATGAGGTGAGATGAAAGGATGAGGTGAGATGAAAGGACAATGAGGTGAGATGAAAGGATAATGAGGTGAGATGAAAGGACAATGAGGTGAGACGAAAGGAGAATGAGGTGAGATGAAAGGACAATGAGGTGAGATGAAAGGACACTCAGGTGAGATGAAAGGATAATGAGGTGAGATGAAAGGACAATCATGAGGTGAGATGAAAGGACAATGAGGTGAGATGAAAGGATAATCAGGTGAGATGAAAGGATAATGAGGTGAGATGAAAGGACACTCAGGTGAGATGAAAGGATAATGAGGTGAGATGAAAGGACAATCAGGTGAGATGAAAGGATAATGAGGTGAGATGAAAGGACAATGATGTGAGACGAAAGGATAATGAGGTGAGATGAAAGGACAATGAGGTGAGATGAAAGGATGAGGTGAGATGAAAGGATGAGGTGAGATGAAAGGACAATGAGGTGAGATGAAAGGATAATGAGGTGAGATGAAAAGACAATGAGGTGAGACGAAAGGATAATGAGGTGAAAGGACAATGAGGTGAGATGAAAGGACAATGAGGTGAGATGAAAGGATAATGAGATGAAAGGATGAGGTGAGATGAAAGGAAAGAGGAGATGAAAGGATGAGGTGAGATGAAAGGACAATGAGGTGAGATGAAAGGATATGAGGTGAGATGAAAGGATGAGGTGAAAGGACAATGAGGTGAGATGAAAGGATAATGGGGAGATGAAAGGACAATGAGGTGAGATGAAAGGATAATGAGGTGAGATGAAAGGACAATGAGGTGAGATGAAAGGATGATGGGTGAGATGAAAGGATGAGGTGAGAAAGGACAATGAGGGAATGAGGTGAGATGAAAGGATAATGAGGTGAGATGAAAGGACAATGAGGTGAGATGAAAGGATAATGAGGTGAGATGAAAGGATGAGGTGAGATGAAAGGATGAGGTGAGATGAAAGGACAATGAAGTGAGATGAAAGGACAATGAGGTGAGATGAAAGGATAATGAGGTGAGATGAAAGGACAATGAGGTGAGATGAAAGGATGAGGTGAGATGAAAGGACAATCAGGTGAGATGAAAGGATAATGAGGGGAGATGAAAGGACAATGAGGTGAGACGAAAGGATAATGAGGTGAGATGAAAGAACAATGAGGTGAGATGAAAGGACAATGAGGTGAGATGAAAGGATAATGAGGTGAGATGAAAGGACAATGAGGTGAGATGAAAGGACAATGAGGTGAGATGAAAGGATAATCAGGAAATCACTAAATGTCACTTCAGATTGTCAGATGTGTTGGCCTGTGATGAAGACTCGTCCAGAGAGACTCCGCCCCTCAGCTGAGGGCAGGAAGTGGACGGCCCAACGTCAGCTGATGACCAACACGCCCACGCACACATGCACGCTCCTGGGGCAGGAAGCCTTTCATCTCCCCGTCCATCATCTTAGGGCTGCTGTGGAGGCTCAACCTTCCGTTCATGTCGCCGCTGCGCCGCCCTGCGGCCACGGCAGGAGCTGCAGGCTGATCAACGTGATGATGAACCACCTCAACCGGGCAGATCGCCGCCCTCAGCTCACCTTCACCCGAGTTCAAAGGCCAAACGCCTGCAGGGGGAACGTTCCCTCCTCCTCATGGTCGTTGGAACAAGAACAAGAGTCCAGACGGGTGACAATCTGTTGTGTTTATTAAGAAAGAATCAGCTACACACACACACACACACACACACACACACACACACACACACACACACACACACACACACACACACACACACACACACACACACACACACACACACACACACACACACACACACACACACACACACACTCTTTCAGAGGAAGTTGGAGCTTTGGGTCCAGGTGACATCCTGTAGGTGACACACTCGACTGGACCTGAGGAGGGAAAACCACTAAAAAGTCACGGGGGTTAAAATCAGAGCGGCATCCGGTTTCCTTCCACGCTTATTTTCACGGCGTGTCCAGACTTCGTCAGGCGGCGGATGTCAGCAAATCTGCGCATCTGCTTGTCGACCCGTGACAAACCCTTCTTCATCGGACCCTGCAGAGACAAACAGCAGGGCTCAGCACCGCCCTGCTCCAGTACGGAGGACCGAACACACTGGTGCAGCTCCAGTAGGTGAGTTCCAGCTCCAGTTAGACCAGTTAGACCAGCAGATGGCTCAACCACAACAGAACCAGAACCATGCAGGCAGACCAGAAGCACAGAGGTTAACTGGACCCTGAAGACAACAGGTCAGAGGTGCACACAGTCCCTCTCTCTCTCACACACTCTCTCTCTCACACACAGCCCCCCCTCTCTCTCTCTCTCTCTCACACACACACACACACACGAGGGCGGGGTTCCCCTGCTGCAGTCAGACGTCACCTCCAAACCATGCAGGACTTACTGCCCCCTGCAGGTGGCTGCAGGAGCTACAGGGGCATTCTGTTGCCCTCTACACTGATCTTGACAGCTCCCTGAGGACGTTTGAGCTTCTTCTGCTCAGCAAAGCGCCGCTTGTGCTTCTCCAGCAGACTGATGCCTTTCCTATAGATGCTCTACAAAGGACCAATCACAGCTCAGCTCATGACCTCACTTCCTGTCCCTGGGATGATGACGTTTGTGAGACTAGTCTGCTCTGGTGCGATTGAGCTTGACTGATGATGTCATCGCTGTTTGTGTGTGGACCCTCACCCTGCTCGAGTCCATCTCCACGTTCCACTTGGGCCGAACCACGTAGTCCTTGTTGGAGGGCATGGGGACCCGAGCCCTGGCACAGAAGCCGGGGTCGCCGGGCCTCAGCGCTCTGTGGGTTAGGGCAGGGTTAACACGGCGCCACACACGGCTGATCAGAGCAGTCAGACGAGGCGCCACTCACTTCTCCTCGCCGGTCAGCTGCTTCTCCAGGTCTCTGCGAGGCGTCTGTCCTCCAGAGCTGCAGACAGAGGACAGGGTGTCAGCGAGGGAGGAGCCACGGGACGCTGACGCAAACCTCCACATTTACACCAACAAAGGTCAGGAAAAGAGGAGGTCCTCGTACAGACGCTCCAAACATGCAGGAGTCCAGGAGCTCCTCGTTTCAAGACGCCAGTCAGCTTGTCAGGCCCCGCCCCCCCACTGAGGCCGAGCCTCTGACTGGTCAGAGCATGTGAAGCGGTGTTAGTGACCCTCCACATGCAGCCTGCGTCACGTCTACAAGACACCTTCAAACTCAAGTTGGGAGCCTCTTCAGGATAAAAAGGTGCTCAGCTGGTTGTCTGGACAACGTCAGCCAGCTCCTACTGCCCCCTGGTGGTGGGACCCTGGACAGGGAAAAGCTCCGCCCAGTGTGTTAAATCAGCCAAAACGTGCTGGACCTTCAGGCAACAACCGTCCAATCAGAGCACAGCAACATCCACAACCTGGTTAACCAACAAACAAGCAACCGACGTCAGCTGCACTGGAGCCATGCCGTCTGGGATTCAACCTGATTGGTGGAGAGAAGACATCAGGTTCCTCTGCCCTCTCCACCTTCTGAGGATGACTGAGGGATGGGAGCCGCAGTTGAGACAATGGAGACAACAGGAGGACAAAAGACTTGCACCACCTTGGTTTTCCATGATCTATCACTTCTGTTGAACTCCTGGACTCAAAGCTTAAACATTTGTCTTAGAGGTCCAGTCAGACCTCAACTGTGCTAGATCCAATCGATCCAAACCTTCAGGGAGCTAAAGACCCTGGACAGGTGTGGTGAGGCTCAGGGAGGACCTGAACCTTCCTGTGGACGTTACCTGAGCCTCCGTTTCTGAGGCATCTGCTGGTCCAGGTCCCTCTGCTGACGTTCTTCTCTGGTCATCCCTTTGTAGTTGGAGGACAAGCCAAATATGGGCCGCGACCACTCATCTGGACACAAAAAGGGTCACTGTTGGTCCCCAGAGAAGCCAGCAGGACTGAGAGGCCAGCAGCAGCAGCTCCTTACTGATGAGCTTCAGAGAGAGATCTTTGTTGGACCGAGACTCTTTGGGGTGTTTGTACAGGTACATGACGGCCCGTCCGATGCCGCTGTGCTTCAGGGTCTCCTGACTCACGCTTGGTAGCTGCAGAGAAGAAACACCACGAGGTTCAGCCTGATGCCACGACAGCCCACCAGCTCCCAGCAGGACTCACCTCCATCAGGATGCGGAGCAGCTCCTCCCTGATCCTGAGTGCGGGCAACGATTTGTCTGGAAGTGGGCTGATCCACTCTTTGATGGCAGACATCACACCACTGTCGATGAACGATTCCTTCAAGTCCTGCCTGAGGGAGGAGAATCAACACCTGAGGTTCCGTCCAGCACGGCCACAGAAGAAGAGCTACAGGAATCCACAAGATTTAGATGTGCAGAAACCACCACGGTCCCTCAGCAGCTACAGCCAGTGCTGGGTTTTCTCTAGTGAGATTTGATGAGGACATCAGAGGGACTCTGCAGGCCTCCATCAGGATGAAATGAGAAGATTCTTACTTCTTCAGGTGCATGACGACCTGTGGCAGCAGAGTCAGTTTCTTTAACGCTGGTTTCTTGTGGCTGTTCAACGCTCGATCCTCCTGTTAAACACACAGAGCTGGTGGTGGATGTCAGCCTTACAGTGCCCCCCCACCCTGACGGGATTCATCAGAGGTCAACTTAGTAGGATGGAAGAGCTTCAGGGTAGCCCTCAATAAAACTAAAACAACCACCATGCTGGAAGTCTGAGACTCAAATGTAAAAGTAACGAGGGTCAGACACTCCTCCACGTCTGTGTAACCGTCAACTACAATAGTTACTAACCCTGAAGAGAACGTGCCAGTCTTCTACTACTGACTCTTCTCCTGAAGCATCTTGTACGCTTGCAGCTACTCATACATGCTCAGTTGTCTGCAGCTCTACTGCGCACACCTCAAAACTCTCCTTTTTCTACCGCTCCGGTCCAGTTGTGTTGATTCTCTCGTGCAGGCTGTCTACGTGACAGAAGGTGCAGCAGCGGAGACACCAACCTCAGCAGCCTCGTTCATCTTGGTGATCATGGCACTGACCACGTCATCAGCATCGTTGATGAAGGTTCCACCGTCTCGGTGGCGTCTCCTCTTGCTGTTCATGGCTTTCCTCCGAGCCAGCATGATGTCAAAGTCTGACATGAAGCTGCAGCTGGAAACAGACATCAGTCTTATTCACCACAAACACTGTTCAGGGTCTACACAGGATGGGGTCAGGGGTCAGACGCTGCCTCTCTCAGCCTATGATAAAGCATCTCCATGTCAGGAGGAAAGGGGGAGGTCAGGGGACTTTAGGCTTCAGAGGGTTGAGACGAGGCGAGGTGCAGTGATGCTCCGACGCCTGCGTAACCAGGAAATCCTTCTACCACGGCCCACGTCTCGTTTCTTTAATGATTGAACCTTCCTGTCTGTCATCACTGAGCAGGAAGGACTGGAGCTCTGGTCACAGACCTCGATGTTATGACATCGATGCTACTCACTCTTGACCGCTGCGGTCCATGCCATCATCAGAGTCTGACTCCTCCTCTTCCTGTTTCTGGGCCTTGGACTGCTTCTCCACAACTCCCAAATCCTCTTGGTTAAAACCCTGGAGGAGGAGCAGATGGAGGAGAAGCTGTAGGATGGTCATCAGAGAAGATCTTCAGGGTTACATCTAGTCCTGACAGACGAGACTCTCTTCAAACTGAACTTCACCGAGTCAGCTGACCTCAACACCAACACAGCAACTTCTCAGGTGTTATGGTGAAGTTCTGAACAAACGTCTGCAGGAGGAGATGCAGCACCTGATCTTCATCTTCAAAGTCCACATCAGCACTGAACAACAACTACAATCCTCACTACAACGCAACCACATCCGTCCAGAGTTCACACACGAGTGTCAGAGAGCAACACAAAGCCCAGATTAAGCTCCTCAGAGCTGGGTTTCCTGATAAATGAGGTTCTCACTTACTCACTCACACAGATGTGAAACTCACCGTGAACTCCTCCTCCTCTTCATCACCAGACTCTCCGAAAATATCTGCAATCATCTTCCTGGAACAGACATTTTCAATTCTTTCATCATCACAAGTGCAGAGACTTAAACATTATTTGTCTACATTCAAAATGATGCTGCATCCGTCTGATTGACATGGTAACCAGGGGCAACCAGAGACATTCCACCCACTGACTCCACCTGTTTGACCACAGCAGCACTCACAACCAGACACAGTTGTTCACACCTATGCACAAGCGCATTACCTACAGTCACACACTACGGAGCCCATGGCCAGAGTGTGTGTTGCTGCAACAATCACATAGACAACAGTTTTACTGATGCCGTCTATCGCCGTGGCGACGTAGGCGTCAGGTAGAAAAGCTGCCCTGAGAGAGCTGATCACCTCCGACCATCTCTGTTCGGAGGTGATCAGAAATCAATCTGCTGCTCCAGTGTAAATGTGGTCAAAGCTTCAGTAGCAGGTTGAAGCTTCGACGCCATCGTCACTAACAGCTCTTACTCTTCCTCATCTTCTCCGGAGTCACTGTCACTGCCAAACAGCGTCTTCTCGTCCTTCTTCCCACCCGCCGCCGGCCTCTCTTCCTCCTCGCTGGCGCTGTCCGAGCCCAGCTCCTTCAGTTTGGCGGCCAGACTGCTGTCGGGACGAGGCGGCCCGCCGTCGCTGTCCGAGTTCTCGTCGTCAGAAACGGCGCGACTCCTCTTCACCGCTGCCAACAGACGGGAGTCAGAAGCGTGGGAGAGCTGCTGCTCCACACATGCTGCTGCACACTCACCTGGTCTGTCCACCTGCTCTTCATCCTCACTGTCTGACAGGATGGCCTTCTTCCTCTTCACTGCACAGACCACAAAACAGGAACAACCACCCACTTATTCTTTATTCTGCACAATGGTGACATTTTTAAGATGGACCCTGAATTCCACAACCAGGCCTGACCCTCGCTGGAGGAGGAGCTCCAGCTCCAAGGAGGGTCCGCTCAGCGGTTGTTGCCGGTATTTATTAGAGTCCCTTGGAGCGCGGTTACGGCCCGCTCTGCGACATTCCTCCGCCCACCTCTGGATCTGAGTCTGCTCCCACCAACAGTACCAAGAAAACTCTGAACTTTGACCCCAGGGTGGGAGAAGGTGAAATGCTGAATGAGCGACTCCGCCAACAGTCAGATGTCTGCAGTGATCCATCTCTAATGGCAGAGCGAGATGACGTACCTGGCTGATCGTCATCACTGATGTTCCTGTGCTCCTCCTCTTCTCGCTGGTCTTCATCACTTCCTGTTGAAATCTTCTTCCTCTTTGTGTCCTCCTCACTGTCAGACTGCATCACAGCCTTCCACCTCACCCCTGCACCTCCTGCTGGCTCCTGCTCACGCCGCTCCTCCTCCTCAGAGTCAATACGAGCTTGTGTCGCCCTCGCAGGCATCTCTGTTTCAGAATCGCTGTCGGCGTTGGAGCGGCGGTCGGGTGAGCCCGCCGACGGCTTGTCTTCTTTGTGGTCAGAGTCACTGTCCCCGGCCATCTTATTGCCTTCCTCCTCGTCAGAGCTGCTCCCCTGACCTTCTGCAGACGAGGCCGGCCCCTCCTCGTGTTTAGGCTCGTCTTCGTTGTCAGATCCTCCCACTCTTCGCTTGACCGGCGAGTCCTCTTCATCACTCTCCACTGGCGGAGCATCATCCCCTTCCGACTCGCTCTTGTGATGACGGCCCGCTCCGGGACCTTCAGCATCCGAGTCGTAGTCGGCTTCTCTGTGGTCATTGTTGTCCTGACCTTCCCTCATCTCCATGGTGACGGGCGTGTCTTCATCGTTACTCGCATCATCCTGTAAGACAAACAGTCAAACTGTCAGAGTGACGGCCAAGGAACGAGAGCCACAGGAAAGGAAAGGAAAGGAAAGGAGGACAGAAGAGAGAAACATGGGCTGCTTGTTGGAGAACATCCCCTCAGGAGCTCCAAACAGTGGGTGCAGGTGACGCAGCAGATCAAGAGCACTTCAGGAAGATCTGGATGAGGAGGAAGTTCAGGAGCCAGTTTCCTGTTTGAACAGAATACGCCTTGACGACGGCAGACCCATTAATCTGTGACGGAGGAATCACCGCCAGGATCGCTGATGATGGCAGGGTAGAGGGCAGAGGGCATTGGATTTGCAATACTTTTTGTGGTATTATGGGATACATTAAGCGCACTAAACAGGATACAGCAGTCCACATTTAACATTCAGACACGCTACTTGGTGCACTGAAAGTCCCGATGAGACCACCGCAGGGAAACTGCTTATTAATCTACGAAAGAAATGTTTAAAGGTGTGAAGTCGGACCTCAGCTTCGCGTCGGTCGCACGTCATCTCGTCCTCTGAGGCCTGGTGTTCGTCTTGAACTGGAGTACCGCCTCCGTCGTCTGCACGCCCCACAAAAGCAGATCGCCCCATCAGGTCATATACAGATTAAAGGTTCTACACATTATCACATAACAGGGTTTTGACAATTACATGACACAGTGCACAGATCTTTACATCTCTGCTATCCGATCGTGGTTTTATTAGTTACAAACTTCTGTTGTCAGCTCAGACGCTGAACACAAATATCACACATTTACCTGGTGGTTTAGTTCTGTCCTCCTGTAGGCCAGTTAGTGTTAGTTCAGTGTCTATTGCAGTTGTAGAATGCACCAGATAAACAGCTATAATATGATATATAATATGATATGATATATAATATGATATGATATATAATATGATATATAACATATAATGTAAATAAAATAACTAAAAACATCAGAATATACGTACGAAGAGCATATTAATGTAGCATGTCTACTACGGATATAATATATATAAAATAGGTGAAAAAGTGACAAAAGAACACATTTAGTGACAAAGTAACAACATTTAAAGTTGACCTCAGTCACAAAGGGTAAACATAGGAAACGTTAGCCTTTGCCTGCATGGACATATCCGTAGTATTTTACTCTAAAGCCTTAAAATAACCACTCAGGAGTTAAAAACGGACGTTTATTTCACACTTTGGTTAGCTTGTAGCCTCGTTAGCTTCACTGAGACAAAGACGTATCTGTACCGGACTGGGTCACGGACGTAAACTCGTCCTCTTCTCCGTCCATCTCTGATAAGAAGGACGGGTCCGGTGCGGCGGTCGGAGCGGGTCCGGTTCGGTCGGCTTTAAAGGGAATCCGCTGAGAACATGAAGAACTTCAGGAGCTAGCAGCTCCGGCTAACGCGGCGGCACCGACACCCAAAATGGCGGCGTCACTTCCTCCTAAGACGTCACGATGACGTCACTGACCTTATTGTCACGTGACGGAAACAACCCCGAAAGGTTTATTTGTGATTTAAAGACATAAAGGAGATGTACAGGAGATGTTGTTGGTCGGGACTGTTTATTGGTGTGTAACATTGACAGTTTACAGTTTAATCCTACAGTTATTACGTCACTGCAACCACAGACTGACAACGTTAACGTGCCTTCACCAAACCGTTCATTGACTTCTCTGATCGCTCTTCTTGCATATGTATTTGGAACACACGTGCACACAACTGTAATTTCTTGCAATTTACTAAATAACATGCTCTGTAAAGTAATAATAAAAGTGTTTTCAGTCACTTACTGTCATAACATGAATTATATTTTATTTATATAGAGAATTATAATTATTATTTAATTATAAATGCGATGAAGGTGAGGGTTGTTGAGGCTCTATAATTAATACCCATCAGGCATTGTGGGCCCACACAGTTTCAGTGTTTTTTGATTAGATTAACATACAAACATTATGATGAATAAAGAGAAAGTAATATTAACAATGCTAAAGAAACCCCGTTAAAAAAGTAAAACTACCAGTAGACAGCAAGGTAGGTAGGTAATAAAGTCTCCAAAAAGGTATTTGGTTTGTTGTGCTGCCAGCAGTGAGTTGTTAATACTGCAGCTCAGCAGCAGGGGGCGCTGGAGAGGCTGGGGGTCAAGGTTGGCACCTTCATCATCATCATCATCATCATCATCATCAAACAGAAACAGGATTCATGCTGCTCTCAGTGGGTGGCGTTCGCTCTTCAGCACGACCTCAGAGGACGCAGACGAGGGAGAACAGAAAAGAGGGGGCAGTGGTCAGG
The DNA here is from genome assembly GCA_911728415.1 of Lagocephalus sceleratus. NCBI lineage: Eukaryota > Metazoa > Chordata > Actinopteri > Tetraodontiformes > Tetraodontidae > Lagocephalus > Lagocephalus sceleratus. The sequence goes on from CAJVRN010000194.1 coordinate 191,935, forward strand.
TGAAAGGTCACGCCCTTCAGTCACTACAAGGTCAAGCACCAGACATCTTCTATCTGTCCTCCACTTTGGCTGAATCTGCTGGATCCTCCTCTTCCTCCTTCTCATCCTTCAACCCAGTCAGCCGCTGACGGGCGAAGTCTTCAAAGATGATGTCGTCATCACTGGGGGAAGACAGACAGACAGACAGACAGGTCAGAGAGACACACGGACGGACAGACAGACAGGTCAGACAGACAGACGGACGGACAGACAGACAGACAGACAGACAGACAGACAGGTCAGAGAGACAGACAGACACACACACAGAGACAGACAGACAGGTCAGAGAGACAGACAGACAGTCAGACACACAGACAGACAGACACACACACACAGACAGACAGGTCAGAGAGACACAGACAGACAGACAGACAGACAAACACACACAGACAGACAGACACACAGACAGACAGACTTTTACTTTGTCTCAAACTCAATGAGGTTTCTGTCCATCTGGGCTTCACCTGGAGCTGCATCAGACAGACAGGAAGACAGACAGTCAGTCATGGTCATGTGATCAACAGACCTTTCTGGTTTCTACAGAAATGAGCCTTCTGAACTCATATATTCAAATTAGTAGTTAAAAAAATGACTGACTGATGGTGTAGTTGATGGTGTGGTTGATGTAGTTGATGTTGTAGTTGATGTAGTTGATAGTGTAGTTGATGGTGTAGTTGATGTAGTTGATAGTGCAGTTGATGGTGTAGTTGACAGTGAAGTTGATGTAGTTGATGATGTAGTTGATGGTGTAGTTGACAGTGTAGTTGATGTAGTTGATGGTGTAGTTGACAGTGTAGTTGATGTAGTTGATGGTGTAGTTGATGTAGTTGATAGTGTAGTTGATGGTGTAGTTGATGTAGTTGATAGTGTAGTTGATGTAGTTGATAGTGTAGTTGATGGTGTAGTTGATGGTGTAGTTGATGTAGTTGATGGTGTAGTTGATGGTGTAGTTGATGTAGTTGATTGTGTAGTTGAAGTAGTTGACGGTGTAGTTGATGTAGTTGATCACAACGGACCCTCTCTGTAGTCAAACTCTTCCAGAGGCTTCGGATGCATCAGTGTGAAAGGAAGCTCAATGGAAACGTCGCTGGAAAACAGAACACCAACAACAACAACAACAACAACCTGATAAGTTTAAACTAGCCGAGGAGTTTAAAGTATTTTAAACTACCTGACACTTTTAAACTTCCTTTTTATGTGACATGTGTGAGCTTACCTCATAGTCAGATCTCCCAGGAGCCTGAAATCAACAGAAAGTGAAGAACATTAATATTTCCAATCACTTCTATCAATCAGGTCATGACTGCTGATCGACCATCTCTGATCATAACAAAAAGACACATTTCTGCTTATTGGCCTAGTCACCAAACGGCTCCATTTCAAATGTATATGATCAAATGAATGAATGGTGATGTTAATGAATGTAAAACACAGATAATTCCTGTGGTAACTGTAGGCGTGTCTGACTGTCAGGGCTGAAACGTGGTCAGAGGGGCTGAAGTGGACCGACCCGCCTCGAGACACCACCAGCTTCACTTTGACTTTGTAGGACACGATGATGCCCAGGATCTCCTTATTGGCTCCCTCTCTTAACCTGTCAAAGACAGACCAATCAGCGGTGAGCTGGTCCAGGGGGTGGCGCCCAGGCTCCCCACTCACAGCGTGCTGGAGGCCAGGTTGGTGTCCTCGTGCTTCAGCTTCCCGTCCAGAGCAAGCCCTCGTTTCTCCCGGTTGTTGGCCAGGAACGGCGTGACGGTGAAGACCTTACAGAAGGTGGAGCTGGGGGCAACCACGTCGCTGAGGACAGAGGCTGCGGTTATTTCACCTGCAGCTTGATGGAGGAAACGTGCGGACACTCACTCGGACTCCTGCGTGGCCACAGGACATTTGTACTGGGCCGTGTTGAACAGGCAGATGTCTGCAAACTGTCGCACTGGAACACAGAGGAACGTCAAGAGCGCCAGCAGCCGCTGAGCAACACAGCCCACATACCTGAGATCCTCATCTTCTTCACTGTCTTGTTGGTGTTGTTGGTCACGTGAACGTTGACGCTGATCGGTTCTCCGTGGTAATAGATCTGACACAGGAAACCCTACCTGTTAGCATGCTAACCTGGTCAGCTGCTGAGCTTCACAGACACCGTTAGCATTCAGAGGAATCTTCACGAGTTAGACGGCAGCGTGTGAGAAGACACAAACGCTGACCCTAACTGACCCCAAACCTGACCATCACCCCCAAGCCTCAGGTGGTTCACCTCTTTGTCCAGAGAGGCCTCCAGGTGCAGCGGTTTGTCTGACATCAGGAACTGTCTGGTGGTTTCTGCAGTGGGCTGAGGGCCTGCTTTCTCCGGAGCATACTGCACCTTCCGGATCACCAGCCGCACCGAGTTCCTGCAGAGGGCACACAAAGTGATGTTCACAGCAGGAGGGTGGCTGCAGAGCAGCTCCAAGTTTACCTTTTATGGATTTTCTCTTCAAGGTTTTCTGCACAGAACGCTTTCACCTCGAAATCGACTCCGCAGGCCTGAAGATACAACAAGAAGACCACTGCTCCCAACTGAACCTCACATCACAGCGCTGCTGCAGGGCTGTCTCCACCACACCTTCTCACCATCACTCTGACAGGTGAGGGCTGGAGACATGAGATATGAGACTAGAGACACGAGACTAGAGACATGAGACATGAGAGGAGAGACGACAGACTAGAGACAGGAGATATGAGACTAGAGACATGAGATATGAGACACGAGACATGAGATATGGGATATGAGATATGAAACTGGAGACATGAGATATGAGACTTGAGATATGAGACTAGAGACATGAGACTAGAGACAGGAGATATGAGACTAAAGACATGAGATATGAGACACGAGACATGAGATATGGGATATGAGATATGAAACTGGAGACATGAGTTATGAGACGTGAGCTATGAGACTAGAGACATGAGATATGAGACTGGAGACATGAGATATGAGACTTGAGATATGAGACTTGAGATATGAGACTAGATACATGAGATATGAGACTGGAAACATGAGATATGAGACTTGAGATATGAGACTAGAGACATGAAACATGAGATATCAGATATGAAACTAGAGACATGAGATATGAGACATGAGATATAAGATATGAGACTGGAGCATGAGATATGAGACTAGAGAAATGAGATATGAGATATGAGAGATGAGACATGAGACATGAGACATGAGATATGAGACATGAGATATGAGACTGGAGACATGAGACTGAGACAGGAGATAATAGACTGGAGACATGAGACTGGAGATGTGAGACTGAGACATGAGATATGACATTGGAGACATGAGATATAAGACTGGATATATGAGACTACAGAATGAGATATGAGACAGGAGACGTGAGACTGGAGATGTCAAGTGTTTGTCCACCTGTCAAGTGTTTTGTATGCGTCTTTTCTTCCCCAGAACCTTTTTCTCATGGTGTCCCCCAGGGCTCCAAGTCCAGGACCCTTCCTCTTTTTTGTGTTTTACCTTCCAACAGGTTTATGTTCTGTTGTTACATATTTGTTTACAGGAGGTGAGGTCCGGAGGAGACTCGTCCCCATGGCCGATCGCTCTGACATCAGCTGATCAGCTGGTCCAACACAGCGCTCTGTCCCCCAAACCCTGACAGAACATCTGGACTGATGTGACTGGGCCCATCCTTACCTTCCCAGTGTCTTCTGGACCTGGCTGCAGGGTGACAGAACATGGCAGGTTCAAAGGAATCTGAAAAGAAATAGGACCCAGAACAAAGAGCATCAGAACCCTGACCTGCTGGTATCAGCAAATCCTTGTATAGATCCAAATGAACCAGACCTGACCACAGTACCTCGAAGGTGAACGGGTGAGCGTGTTCTCCCAGCTTCTTGATCAAGCGTTCCTGAAGACGAGTCAGACTCTTTTTGGGCTCTGGCGCTGGAGGAAACACTTGGCTGTTGGCCACGAATAGGTCTTTACGGAACGTCAGGCCCAGAACGTCCAGATCTTCTCGACCATAACGAAACGCACAGGTGAGGGTGACGAAGACTGGAGGGAGAGCAGAGACAGTGGTTCTGGTTCTGGTCTGGTTCTGGATCAGCTCTTCTCTTTTAACCACCAGTGTGTCAGTATAACTAATCCGGCTCCCCAATCGTCAGAGCAGAATCAGAGGAGCATCTGGAGGTATGAAGATCTCACCTTTCCTCTCCTTCAGGTATTCTGGGTCGATCAGGACGACGCCGTCTGCAGAACATTCAAACTCTGATCAATCACCAACATTTGTACTTCTGATGATCAATACGTATGAGTTGTGATCTCACCGACAGGTTCCACCTGATCCACCTGATCCACGAAATCTCTCTTCCCCAGGTAGACTGTGAGCTGGGGGAGGAGCCACACAAGAGTCAATCAGCACGAGGCTGCCAGGAGCAACAGGGTTAGCGTACGCTGCAACACTCACCTTCCCGTTGGGACTCGCTTTCTTAAACACTCTGAAAGACAAACAAATATGAGAGTTTGTGATCATGTGACTCTCACCTGCCTCCACAGGTGAATGTTAGTGTGAAAGCTTCCTCGTCCTCTTCCTCTCATCACTCCCTCCTCTTCTCTCCTCTCATCATAAATTAGCCTCCATTAGCATCAGGATGTTTCTTTAGCAGAAACCTCCAGGGCTCCTGGGAGTTCACTCATGTGACCACCTGCTCGTCCAATCAGCTGAGAGAAGCACAGCAACAGATCCAGCAGACACCACCGTCTGGACCACGAACATCTTCATCAACGAGAACAGACGAAAACCCCCAAGCACACACGAAAACACACACAGGCCGAGACGTCTTCATTGTCTGAGTTCTGGTCACCTGGAAGATGGTGGTGATGATGTCAGAGCACCATCATCATCACCCTCATCATCATCATCATCATCACCATCATCATCACTATCATCATCACCACCATCATCACCATCATCATCACCATCATCACCATCATCATCACCACCATCATCACCATCATCATCACCATCATCACCCTCATCATCATCACCATCATCACCATCATCATCACCATCATCACCATCATCATCACCACCATCATCATCACCATCATCATTACCACCATCATCATCATCATCATCATCATTGTCATCATCATCACCATCATCACCATCACCATCATCATTGTCATCATCATCATCATCATGGTCATCATCATCACCATCACCACCATCATCATCATCATCATCATCATCACCATCATCATCATCATCATCATCACCATCATCATCACCATCATCACCACCATAATCATCACCATCATCATCATCATCACCATCACCATCATCACCACCATCATCATCATCACCATCATCATCATCAGCATCAGCATCATCACCATCATCACCATCACCATCACCATCACCATCATCATTGTCATCATCATCATCATCACCACCATCATCATCATCACCATCATCATCATCATCATCATTAGTATCAACATCATCAGCATCATCATCATCACCATCATCATCACCCTCATCATCATCATCACCACCGTCATCATCACATCATCACATCACATCATCATCATCACCCTCATCATCATCGTCACCATCATCATCATCACATCATCATCATCATCACATCATCACCATCATCACCATCATCACATCATCATCATCATCACCATCATCACATCATCATCACCATCATCATCATCATCATCATCATCATCATCATCATCATCATCACCATCATCATCACATCACCATCATCATCATCATCACATCATCATCATCATCATCATCACCATCATCATCATCATCATCACATCATCATCATCACCACATCATCATCACCATCATCACCATCATCATCACCATCATCATCACGTCATCACCATCATCATCACCATCATCATCATCACCATCATCATCATTATCACCATCATCACATCATCATCATCATCATCATCATCATCATCACCATCATCACATCATCATCATCATCACCATCATCATCACCATCATCACCATCATCATCATCATCATCACCATCATCATCATCATCATCATCACCATCATCATCACCATCATCACCATCATCATCATCATCATCATCATCATCATCATCATCATCATCATCATCATCATTATCATCATCACCATCATCATCACCATCATCATCATCACCATCATCATCATCACCATCATCATCATCATCATCATCATCACCATCATCATCATCATCATCACATCATCATCATCACATCATCATCATCATCATCACATCATCATCATCATCATCATCATTATCATCACCATCATCAGCAGCAGCAGCAGCAGACAGGAAGAGGAAGTGATTAAAGATTTATTCAGACAAGATGAGCCAATGAATATTTAGGGGAAAGCAAAAGTGATGGGAGGGGGAGGGAGAGAGAGAGAGAGGGAGAGAGATTGATTTCCTTGATAAGCTGTAGGACCAATAATCAGCTAGACATTCTCATCTTCTTCTGTGGTGTTACAGTTGATGCTCAGGACGTTGATATTTCAATGTTTAAAACAGATTTAACGGAGGAGAGGGAGGTCAGCGACCCCCACATCCACGAGGGCTTTGGCTCCGCCCACACCAGGTCCAGATGTTCTCCCAGCTCCAGCTGAGGTTGTATTAGAGGCTGTCAGTCAAGTTTTGTCTGATCGATCTGGACCATCAGGCTGATCAATAATCTGGCGTTGAGCTGACGAGTCTCTCAACATCCACAGTTGGACTCCTGCCAGGAGGCCGCTGAACACTGAAGATCCCCAACCTGGAGGACAGGTGAGTCCAGCCCTGGGACACTGCTCCCTGTCTGGAACACATACATGTTTCCAGGTCTTGTGGGTCACCAGTCTGGTTATTGGTCTCAACTGGTTTCGGTCCTTCCCATGGTTCCTTTTCGGTCCAGCCTGTTTCTGGTTGTTGGGTCATGACCTTTGACCCTAATTCAGACCTGCAGGTCTGGGTCGTGTTGAGTCGTCACTGAACATAAGAGGTTCTCCACTGTTCCCAGTCTCCTCCCATGGTTTCAGACTGGTAGATCTTAATCACTTGGTTCCTGCTGAAGGTCTCTGGGTGGTGTCAGGACGTGTGTCTCTTCCAGTTTGTCAGACTGGTCCAGAGTGTGACCAGTGACGCTGAACTGGTCTGATTAATCACAACCAAATCAGCATTTAAAGACCACATCTGTTTATGGAACATCTGTCTGAAGGAAATACACACACACACATACACTCACAGTAACACAAACACGCAGTCGTGAACACACAAAAACACCAATGAACACGTCCACTAGATTTGAGTGTCAGCAACGAAACATGAAACGATGTCTGAACACACACACACACACTCACACACACGCACACTCACCCACACACACACCCACACACTCTCACTCACACACACACACGCACACACATACACTACCTGGTTCCTTTATCTACCATGGCGCTGATGATGAGGGGCTAAAGCAGCTGGACGGAGAGCTGATGATAAAGATGATGGAGGATGGAGCGATGCTGTTGCCGTGGAAACAGAAAAGGGATCTCTCAGGAAGTGGTCATCAGACTGTTGCGATATTCAGCAGGAAGGAAACACAAAAACGCTCAGCTGGGACTGAACAACCATTCAATCCACAAACTCCTCCCCCACTGCCCCTCCCTCACTCTCATCTTCCCTCTCTCTCTCCCTCCCTCACTTTCTCTCTCCCTCCCTCACTCTCATCCTCCCTCTCTCTCTCCCCCTCCCTCACTCTCATCCTCCCTCCCTCTCTCATCCTCTCTCTATCTCCCTCCTTCCCTCACTCTCTCATCCTCCCTCACTCTCCCTCCCTCTCTCTCCTCACTCTCTCCCCCTCCCTCACTCTCCTCCTCCACCTCTCCTCCCTTCCTCCCCCTCCTTCCTTCCTTTTATTCCCGTCTTTATTCCCGACTGTTTCTCGGGAATCTTCCGACATCTGAATGTTTCTACATTTGATCTGTGAAATACTTGAAAAAGTTTAGAAGTATCAAAATCTTTAAGAGACAAAGCTGATGGAAATGAAACAGACGTTAAACCAGCAGGAGAATCACCTTTAATCACCTTTAATCACAGAACACTCGTTTCTTTGAACTCTTACATATTGATTATTGATCATGAAGTCATCTGATCGTCTGATCACAAACATTGTTCGGTCTGGTTCTTTTCCTGGCATCTAACGTTGTTGTTCGTTACTTCCATATTAAACCTTTTGACCTTGTAATTAAAGTCGTCCTCCGTGTGTCCCTCACTCGTTCACACCTCTCGCTGGCCCCAGGTGATCACCTGATCCATGTCACTTCCTGTCACCTCCTGTCACTTCCAGCGCCGTTCACACTCACACTAACCTCAGCTGTCATCCCCGAGCAACAAAGAAACACACACAATTATTTATACCCTTTTGTTCGCTGACGTGTGTGTGTGTGTGTGTGTGTGTTCAGGCGTCGCTCCAGACCACAGCAGTGCGTCTCTTGTCCACGCTGATGACGAAGTCCCCTGAGGGACACCAGGACACGGCGCTGACCGCTGAGCTGAGGACACACAGCAGGACCTGAGGATCTGGAACAGGGTGTGTGTGTGTGTGTGTGTGTGTGTGAGTGTGTGAGAGTGTGTGTGAGTGTGTGTGTGTGTGTGTGAGTGTGTGTGTGTGTGAGAGTGTGTGTGAGTGTGCGAGAGAGTGTGTGAGAGTGTGTGTGAGTGTGTGTGTGTGTGAAAGTGTGTGTGAGTGTGTGTGAGTGTGTGTGTGTGAGTGTGTGTGTGTGAGTGTGTGTGAGTGTGTGTGTGTGTGTCAGAGTGTGTGTGAGTGTGCGAGAGAGTGTGTGAGAGTGTGTGTGAGTGTGTGTGTGTGAAAGTGTGTGTGAGTGTGTGTGAGTGTGCGAGAGAGTGTGTGTGAGTGTGTGAGAGTGTGTGTGTGAGTGTGTGAGAGTGTGTGTGAGTATGTGTGTGTGTGTGAGTGTGTGTGTGTGAGAGTGTCTGCGTGTGTGTGTGTGTGTGAGTGTCTGGGTGTGTGTGTGTGAGTGTGAGAGAGTGTGTGTGTGAGAGAGAGTGTGTGTGAGTGTGTGAGAGTGTGTGAGAGAGTGTGTGTGTGAGAGAGTGTGTGTGAGTGTGTGAGAGTGTGTGTGAGTATGTGTGTGTGTGTGTCTGTCTGCGTGTGTGTGTGTGTGAGTGTGAGTGTCTGGGTGTGTGTGTGAGAGTGTGTAGAGTGTGTGTGAGTGTGTGTGAGAGTGTGTGTGTGTGAGAGAGTGTGAGAGAGTGTGTGAGAGTGTGTGTGAGTAGTGTGTGTGTGTGAGTGTGTGTGTGAGAGAGTGTGTGTGTGTGTGAGTGTGTGAGAGAGTGTGTGTGTGTGTGAGAGTGTGTGTGTGTGAGAGAGAGTGTGTGTGAGTGTGTGAGAGTGCGTGTGAGTATGTGTGTGTGTGTGTGAGTGTCTGCGTGTGTGTGTGTGAGTGTGAGTGTCTGGGTGTGTGTGTGTGTGTGTGAGTGTGAGTGTGTGTGTGTGTGTGTGGTCTCAGTGTCTCACCTGTGTCCTCCAGGTAGACGTGTCTCCAGGTCCCCTCTGGACACGTTCCAGATGTAAAGGGTTCCATCAGCTGATCCAGCTGTCAGGAAGCTCCCGTCTGGACTGTCACCAGGAGAGAATCTTCATGTTGACAAACATCTGGGTCTTCCCACCACATCTGCCAGGCCCCACCCTCAGCAGGAGACCAGCACATCTGTCTGAGGAGCCGGGCTGGTCTCCACTGGGCCGGGCCCAGTCAGAACCACACTGGGCCCTGGAGGCGACCTTTGACCCCTTGACGCTCCCCAGGCTCGTACACGACCTGCTTTGATTTTCTTCTGCTTCACCTACACCTCAACAACACACACATCTACTACAACGACAGATGTGTCAGCACATCTGGACCACGACAGCTCCTCCAACCAACCACCAGCCCCTTCCCCTCGACACTCAGGACTGCAGGCACACACACATACACACACACACAGCCACACACACTCACACACATACAAACAAACACACACACACACATTCACAGTCACACACACACTCACTCACACACACACACACACACTCACACACACATGAGGGGGCAGGGTTAACACTCACTTCCTGCTACATACAGGTCACCTCCAGAACAAAGGCACCAGGTTCAGGACCAGTTTGTCCACTTCTCTGTTTATGATTCAGACATTCTACAACTGTGCCTCATCGCCATGGAAACGTACCTTTCACAATAAAAAATATATCTTTCAAAATGAAAGAGAGGAATGAAACAGATCTTACCTGATAACAGCTTTGGTGCTGTCACTGCCACAGGTGAACCCATCAGCTCTGACACACACACACACACACACACACACACACACACACATACACACATACACACACACACACACAAGTGAGCGAGTGAACCAGTCAAACCCCAGCTGGAGGGGGAGGGGCTCATTCATTTGGGGTTCAGGTGTACCTGAAGGTACAGTCATTGTTCCACCTCCTCAGGTCAACCAGCTGGAGACAGTTGTCACGGCAACAGCTGAGCAGCTGTCGGTGGTCGCTGCTGATGTCCAGGGACGTGACTTTGTCCTGAACAGGAAGCTCCTGAATGCAGCTGAGCATCCTGTGTGATGACATCATCATGGTCATCATCATCGTCATGTCCACGGGGGTCATGTGACCTGACCTCACAGCCTCTGATCCCTGAGACATGCAAGTAGGTGTAGGTGTGTGACAGCGCTGTCCAATCAGGACGCTCCACTGCTGTAGGGTGATGGGAGGGCGGAGCAGCCATCACCCAACAAGGTCACATGACCCCACCTTCAATTCACACAGGATCGTCACTCGGCAACAGGATCATGGCGGTTACCATGGTGGTTACCATGGTGATGTTGGGACAACGAATGTGGCATATTAAGTCGGCAAAGTCAGATGATCAGTACATCAACAAACCAGTGAGGGTCTCAGATGAGTGAGTGACGTCTCAGATGAGTGAGTGAGTGAGTGAATGAGTGAGGGTCTCAGATGAGTGAGTGACGTCTCAGATGAGTGAGTGAGTGAGTGAATGAGTGAGGGTCTCAGATGAGTGAGTGAGGGTCACCTGCTGTCCCAGACTCTGATCTTAGAGTCCAGGTGTCCGCTGATGATCAGGTGGTCTGCACAGACCAGGTCGCTGCAGGAGGACGTCACCTCCACAACCTGCACACCTGAACATTTGCAGCATGAGTGAGTGAATGTTTGGCCGGTGGTTGTTGGTTCACCTGTGGGGGGGACTGACAGGCAGCTCTGTGAAGGTCCCAGTGTCTGACGGTTCTGTCTGCGCTGCCAGTGACCACCTGATGAGGGAGAGTGCAGAACCTGGCTGCTGTCACCCTCCTGCTGTGACCTGTTAGAGTCAGCTGACAGAGGTTCGCTGTCACCTCCACGTTCAGCTTCACCTCCACTCGTTTGCTCGTGGACACCAGGACAAGGAGTCTTACCTTTGGCGTGGCGCTCCCCCGCTGCCACAGCAGTGCCGACCTATCGTAGGAGGCTGCCAGGACCCTGTGACCCTGAGGAGACCAGACCTCAGACCAGCCTCACCTCCACCACCTCCCCAACAGTCAGACGTACCATCATACTGAAGTCGATGCAGGTGATGCCCTCGGTACCGCCCACCAGGGTAGCTCTGTGACTCAGTAACCCTGACGACACCATGGCGGAGGTGAATGTGAGGACTTGACGTGACCAGAGGAAGGGTGCACATACCTGACCTGACGTCCCACAGCTTGATGACTTTGTCGGTTCCTCCAGTGGCCAGCAGACCTGCAGAACTGAAGGTCACGGCATTGATGCCTTGCTCGTGGGCGTCCTGAAAGATGCACAATGGCAAACATTGTATTGACAGCAGCTCTGTAAGGCCCTGAATATATCAGCATATGTCTGGTTTACACCCGGTGTGTTCAGTGTGTACTGGGTGTAGTCATAGTGTATGAGGGTGTAGTCCGACTGCAACAGGGTGTATTCCAACTGTATCGGGGAGTGAGGTCCGACTGTAGCGGGGGTGGGTGCAGTCCGACTGTATTGTGTGTGCAGTCCGACTGTAGCGGTGTGTGTGTGCAGTCCGACTGTAGCGGGGTGTGTGCATGCGTAGTCCGACTGTATCAGGGGTGCAGTCTGACTGTATCAGGTTGCAGTCTGACTGTATCGGGGTGTTTTACCAGTACTTGCAGGGCTCTGACGGGGACCCTGGCTGATAAACAAAAGCCTACAGAAGTCCTCTGCTCCTCCTCCAGACTGACGACGGAGTGGACTCGCCTTTTCCTGCTGACATCAAACCACAATTACATTAACTGAAATAAAGAAGCATTCAACAAGAAACAATCGATAAATTAAACGGAGCGAGTCAGACTGACTGAAAAAGTTTTCTGATGGGGGAGAAGATCCTTGGTGATGTGACTGATGTTCTGAGGATGAAGAAGAAGAATGAAAGGATGGAGAACGGTGACGGTGATCACACACACACCTGACCGTGACCACACACACCTGAGTCTCACCTGAACACTCTGTTGTGGTTGCTGTCCGCACACTCGACCTGCTTCTCCATCTTTGGAGATGAAGATCTGGATCTGGGGTGGAGGAGGTGAGGTGGAACATCACACTCAGGAGCACATATCAGTTATGGTCTTTCTTCATCTTCATCACAGCTACAACCGCAACTACAACAGTCTGTCCAAAGGATACGACTCACCTGAGCAGGTGGACCTTCATGCTGGACTGCTCCATGTGTGTGTGATCTTCTGGAGCTCTGAGGAGACAGACACAGGGTTGGAGGGGTACCTGCTCCCTGGATGAAGGCTGTTCTCCTACCTCCGTTGGCTGCTGGAAACGGGAGCCACAGCTTGATGCTGGAGGCTCTGCCCTCGGACCAGCTCCTCTCTGAGTCTGGACTTCTCCAGCAGGGCGTCGTACGTCATCTTCAGCCTCCTCATGTCCTGCTGAACCTGCGTTACCCGATCCTCCAGCTCCAGCCGAGCAGCAGACGCCCCCGCCAGCTGTTGCTCCTCCTCCGACAGCCTGATTGCGTCATCAGAAGGGGAGTTGAGAGAACACGTAGCCGTGGCGTCCATCGATGGGTCGGAGTTTCACCTGGAACGCTGCTCCTCCAGGACGGCGTCCTTGCTCTTGAGCTGCAGCTGCAGTTCCACCACCTGACAGGCCAGCTGAGGACACACGAGGGCACGGCAGGCATTAGTCCAGAGGTCAGAGGTCATGAGGGAACAGAGGGACTGAGAAGAAACCAGCTGGTGGTCCCAGATGAAGATGAAGGACATGATGAAGGACATGATGAAGATGAAGGACATGATGAAGATGAAGGACATGATGAAGATGAAGGACATGATGAAGGACATGAAGGACATGATGAAGATGAAGGACATGATGAAGATGGACATGATGAAGGACATGATGAAGATGAAGGACATGATGAAGATGGACATGATAAAGGACATGACGAAGGACATGATGAAGATGCAGGACATGACGAAGGACATGATGAAGGACATGAAGGACACGATGAAGATGCAGGACATGATGAAGATGCAGGACATGATGAAGATGCAGGACATGATGAAGATGAAGGACATGATGAAGGACATGAAGGACATGATGAAGATGGACATGATGCAGGACATGATGAAGATGCAGGACATGATGAAGATGCAGGACATGATGAAGATGAAGGACATGATGAAGGACATGAAGGACATGATGAAGATGCAGGACATGATGAAGATGCAGGACATGATGAAGATGCAGGACATGATGAAGATGAAGGACATGATGAAGATGAAGGACATGATGAAGATGAAGGACATGATGAAGGACATGAAGGACATGATGAAGATGAAGGACATGATGAAGATGAAGGACATGATGAAGATGAAGGACATGATGAAGGACATGATGAAGATGAAGGACATGATGAAGATGAAGGACATGATGAAGGACATGAAGGACACGATGAAGGACATGAAGGACATGATGAAGATGAAGGACATGATGAAGATGAAGGACATGATGAAGATGCAGGACATGATGAAGATGCAGGACATGATGAAGATGCAGGACATGATGAAGATGAAGGACATGATGAAGATGAAGGACATGATGAAGGACATGAAGGACATGATGAAGGACATGAAGGACATGATGAAGATGAAGGACATGATGAAGATGAAGGACATGATGAAGGACATGAAGGACATGATGAAGATGAAGGACATGATGAAGATGCAGGACATGATGAAGATGCAGGACATGACAAGGACATGTGTGACAGACCGAGGAGGTGGACAGGTGGGCCAGGACCCCGTCCGCGTGTCTCAGCTGGAGCCGAGAGGAGGAGGAGCTGCAGATGTGACAGGAGGAACATCTGGAACAGAGCAGAGGCCTCCTCTTCATCACCACCGTCATCCTCACCCCCCGGGGGCGGGGCCAGGTGAGCCTACCTGAGGGCGCCGCTCCGGCCGCGCTTGTCCAGCAGGTCCGTGTCTGAAACAGAGGAACGCGTCACCATGGCAACGCCTCAGGGCCCTCCACCTGCACCAGGTGAGCCCGGAAGAGGCTGAGCCGAGGGCCAGAGCCGAAGCAGCGTTACCCCCCGGCCCGGTTCGGCCCGGTTCGTACAGGCGCGGATCAGCTCCCTGAAGCCGTCCTGCTGGTTCTGGTCCCGGAGCCGCAGCTGGCGCAGGACGTGGCTCCTCCAGCGGGGCCCCCGGGGCCCCCCCCGGCCCCGCCCCGGCAGCCTGCGGGCGGCCCGCCGGGACTCCCCGCGGGCCCGGTCCGGGTCGGGCCGGTCCGGGTCGGGCCGGTCCGGGTCGGGTCGGGCCGCAGACATGTTGTTCAGCACTTCCGCTTGTTCTGATGGGGGCGGGGCCGAGCCGCGGCCCGACCTCACAGCCAATCACGAGCCCGGGGCGGGGCTTTACGGAAGGGGCGGGGCTTCAGAAGAGAGGGCGGGGCTAAAGAACCGACCCGGGATCAGTTGAACACGAGAGCCAATAAAAGAGCTGGAAACCACTTTAATGTTGAAGTGTGCTTTTATGATTCCTTTGATCTGAGGCACATCAAAGCTGAGCAGAGGTCATCATCAGTCCTGACCCCTGACAGGGGACACCTGGACAGGGGACACCTGGACATCTGGACAGGGGACACCTGGTGGACCTGGACTGAACACAGGTGGTGGCTTTGGGTCAGGTCAGTTCAACAGACCAAAAGGGAACCGGTAACCAGTAGTCCGTTAACCAGTAGCCCGGTAACCAGTAGTCCGTTAACCAGTAGTCCGTTAACCAGTAGTCCGTTAACCAGTAGCCCGGTAACCAGTAGTCCGTTAACCAGTAGCCCGGTAATCAGTAGTCCGTTAACCAGTAGTCCGGTAACCAGTAGTCCGGTAACCAGTAGCCCGTTAACCAGTAGCCCGGTAACCAGTAGCCCGGTAACCAGTAGCCCGGTAACCAGTAGTCCGGTAACCAGTAGCCCGGTAACCAGTAGCCCGGTAACCAGTAGCCCGGTAACCAGTAGTCCGTTAACCAGTAGTCCGGTAACCAGTAGCCCGTTAACCAGTAGTCCGGTAACCAGTAGCCCGGTAACCAGTAGCCCGGTAACCAGTAGTCCGGTAACCAGTAGTCCGTTAACCAGTAGCCCGGTAACCAGTAGTCCGGTAACCAGTAGCCCGGTAACCAGTAGTCCGGTAACCAGTAGCCCGGTAACCAGTAGCCCGGTAACCAGTAGTCCGTTAACCAGTAGTCCGGTAACCAGTAGCCCGTTAACCAGTAGTCCGGTAACCAGTAGTCCGGTAACCAGTAGCCCGGTAACCAGTAGTCCGGTAACCAGTAGCCCGGTAACCAGTAGTCCGTTAACCAGTAGTCCGGTAACCAGTAGCCCGTTAACCAGTAGTCCGGTAACCAGTAGTCCGGTAACCAGTAGCCCGGTAACCAGTAGTCCGTTAACCAGTAGTCCGGTAACCAGTAGCCCGTTAACCAGTAGTCCGGTAACCAGTAGTCCGGTAACCAGTAGCCCGGTAACCAGTAGTCTGGTAACCAGTAGCCCGGTAACCAGTAGCCCGGTAACCAGTAGTCCGTTAACCAGTAGTTCGGTAACCAGTAGCCCGTTAACCAGTAGTCCGGTAACCAGTAGTCTGGTAACCAGTAGTCCGGTAACCAGTAGTCCGGTAACCAGTAGTCTGGTAACCAGTAGCCCGGTCAAGCGGTCCCTCCCCCTCAGTCCCTCCTCCTCCTCTTCCTCCCCCCCTCCCCCACCCGCTCCATGTGCTCCCACACCTCATCGTCACTCCCCCCCTGCTGCTCCGTCCCCTCGGGGCCCCCCTGGTCCTGGTCCTGGTCCTGGTCCTGGTCCAGGGGCGTCCTGCTGCTCAGCAGCACACAGTTGAGGCGGGACTTCAGGTAGACCTTGTGCTGTGGGCGGGGCCTGTCCAGGCCGTGGACGTACAGGAAGCGGTCCAGGCCGCAGGACGCCACCAGGGGCAGCGTGGCGTGGGCGGCCAGGCCCCTGACGGCGCCGGCGGGGCCCTTCAGGCAGCCGCGCACCCGCCCGTCCTCAGGTCCAGCAGCGCCACCTGTCCGCGGGCGTTGCCCACCGCCACCGCGTCGCCGCCGGCCGGCAGCGCCAACGCCGTCAGCGGGTGCTCGCCAAACTCCGCCTCCAGCACCGGGCGCCGCCCAGCGGACGGGTCAAAGACGTGGACCTGGGGGACAAGAGGACAGGTCAGGGGGGGCGGGGCCAGGGCCCGGGGGCGGGGCCAGACACACAAGAGGGACCTGGACCCCTGGGGGGGCGGGGCCAGGGCCCGGGGGCGGGGCCAGACACACAGGACGGGCCTGGACCCCTGGGGGGGCGGGGCCAGGGCCCGGGGGCGGGGCCTGTGCCCGGGGGGCGGGGCCTGTGCCCGGGGGGCGGGGCCTCACCTGGTGGTGGCCCGTGCAGGTGACCACCTTGCGCGAGTCCGGCAGGAAGGCCAGGTCCCGGACCCAGTGCGGCCTGCGCAGGTCCAGCCAGTCGTCGCGCAGGTTCCGGGCGCTGAACAGGGCGGGTCCGGGCCGGTCCAGGTCCCACAGCTTCAGCCCGTTCTCCTTCCCCCCCGGTACCGACCTGGTTCCGCTCGGACGGGTTCTGGCGCATCCGACACACGTTCCGGCCCGCGTCCAGCTCGGCCAGCGGGCCGTCGTCGCGGGGCCCCCAGACCCGGACCGGGCCGGTCTCGGTGCTGGTCACCAGCCCGGACCCGTCCAGAACCGCCAGCCCGCTGAAGCCGCCCTCGGCCGGGTCCGCGCAGCGCCGCGCCGCGCTGAAGGCGCCCTGCTCGGTGCTGAAGGTCCGGACGGTGCCGTCGGTGGAGCCCAGCAGCAGGGCGGTCTGGGCCGGGTCGGCCCAGCACAGGGCCCGAACCTCCCGGGCCCGGTTCGGCTGGCCGCCGTCGCAGAAGTTGAAGGCCTGTCTGCGGCCCAGACTCACGCCCTTCAGCAGCCCCGTCTCAGAACCGAGCCACACCGAGCACAGCCGGCTGCTGCCCCCCATCACGGCCCCGCGGGACCAGAACCGGGACCGGGACCAGAACCGGGACCTGGACCGGGACCGGGACGAGGATTTGGACGAGGAGCGGGTCCGGGAGCAGGAGCAGAACTAGAAACAGGGGCAGGGGTAGAAGAGAAGCGGACCCGGACCCTATCCGGACCAGAACCAGAACCAGAACCAGCTCCTCAGAAACACGCGGACGCCTCTGAGAACGGTCGCGCAGCTCTGACGTCAGAGACACTCTTCTTCTTCTTCTTCCTCCTCCTCCTCCTCCTCCTCCTCTGATGATGATGATGATCAGCGCCTCCGTGTGGGGGGAGGTTAAGAGGTGTACTGGTCTAGTGGTTTTGAACCAGTTATGAACCAGTTATGAATAAATATGAATCTGTTATGAACCAGTTATGAACCAGTTATGAACCAGTTATGAATAAATATGAACCTGTTATGAACCAGTTATGAACAAGTTATGAACAAGTTATGAACAGTTATGAATAAATATGAACAAGTTATGAACCAGTTATGAACCAGTTATGAATAAATATGAACCTGTTATGAACCAGTTATGAACCAGTTATTAATACATATGAACCAGTTATGAACAAGTTATGAATAAATATGAATCTGTTATGAACCAGTTATGAACCAGTTATGAACCAGTTATGAATAAATATGAACAAGTTATGAACCAGTTATGAACCAGTTATTAATACATATGAACCAGTTATTAACAAGTTATGAACCAGTTATGAATAAATATGAACCAGTTATTAACAAGTTATGAACCAGTTATGAATAAATATGAACCTGTTATTAACAAGTTATGAACCAGTTATGAACCAGTTATGAATAAATATGAACCAGTTATGAATAAATATGAACCTGTTATGAACCAGTTATGAACCAGTTATGAACAAGTTATGAACCAGTTATGAATAAATATGAACAAGTTATGAACCAGTTATGAACAAGTTATGAACAAGTTATGAACCAGTTATGAACAGTTATGAATAAATATGAACAAGTTATGAACCAGTTATGAACAAGTTATGAACCAGTTATGAACAGTTATGAACAAGTTATGAACCAGTCTGTTATTAAACAGTCAGTTTAAATCTCTTTTATTCCTTTGATGACAGTCTGATCAGTTTCAGTTTAATTTATTAATTTATGTGAAACAGAAATATGAAGGTGGACAAATGATGAGTCTGTCTGCAGACTACACACTCACACACACACTCACTAACACACGCACTAAAACTAACACACACACACTAAAACACGCATGCACTAACACTAACACACACACTAACTAACACACACACACTAACACACACACACTCACTCACATACACTCACTAACACACACGTATGTACACACACTAACACAGACACTCACTAACACACGCACTAAAACTAACACACACACACTAAAACACGCATGCACTAACACTAACACACACTAACTAACACACACACACTAACACACACACACTCACTCACATACACTCACTAACGCACACGTATGTACACACACTAACACACACACTCATGAACACACACACATACATACACACACTCACTAACACACACTCACAAACACACACACACTAACACACACAAACACTAACATACACACACTAACACACACTCACTAACACACGCACAGACACACAAACACACACACACTCTCACACTTGTCTGATGTCCCTGATGTCCCTGATGTCCCTGTCTCCAGGACGTCCCTGGGGTCCTTCAGGCCGTGGCGACCGTTCGCCCGTACAGTTGGAGGAAGCCCCTGCGGATGTCGGCGGTGCGGACGCCGTAGATGACGGGGTTGACGGTGGCGGGCAGCAGGATGTAGGCCAGGCCCATGGCGGTGTTGGCGTCAGGCGGGATGTGCAGGTTGTAGGACAGGAAGGTGACGCTGCCCACCAGGTAGAAGGTCATCATGACCATCAGGTGGCTCCCGCAGGTGTGCAGCGCCTTGCGCCGCTCCTCGCCGCCCGCCGCCGCCCGCGTCACCGCGCGCAGGATGTGGGCGTAGGAGAAGAAGATGAGGGGGATGTCCACGCCCACGAAGACGACGATGACGGCCACGCCCGCCGCGCTGCTGCTGCGCGTGGCGCCGCAGGCGAGCCGCAGCAGCGCGGTGTGGTCGCAGTAGCAGTGCTGGATGGTGTCGTGGCAGAAGGTCAGGGTGGACGCCAGCGCCACCAGCGCCCCCATCACGCCGCCGCTGCGCACCAGCGCCACCAGCAGCAGCCGCAGCGGCGCCCGCGCGTCCACCAGCGCGCCGTAGCGCAGCGGCCGGCACACGGCCAGGTAGCGGTCCAGCGCCATGGCGAGCAGCAGCGTGGACTCCAGCGACGACAGGAAGTGGGTGAAGAACATCTGGGCCAGGCAGCCGCGCAGCGAGATGCGGTCCAGCCGGAAGAGCAGCGCCAGCAGCGTGCTGGGCGCGATGGCGGTGGCGGCGAGCACGTCCACCACGCACAGGCAGGCGATGAGCAGGTACATGGGCGCGTGGAGGCGGGGCCTGCGGGCGATGACCAGCAGCAGCAGCGCGTTGCCCAGCAGCACCGCCGCGTAGCAGACGGCCAGCGGCAGCGCCAGCAGACGCGCGTGGCGCTGCAGCGCCGGGAAGCCGCGCAGCACGAAGCTGCTGTGGGACGCGTTGAGCCCCGCCCACCCGGCCGACATGGCCCCTCACCTGAGCAGGGCTGGTCCCGCCCCCTGAGCCTCTGATCTGGAGGCCAGCAGGTCCCCTCAGGTGGTCTCCCCTCGTCCTCGGCCCGGACCGGCGACCCGCCTCGGCCCTGCTTTTATGGCCCGGGCCCACAGGCTCCGCCCACACGCTCCCTGATTGGACGGCCCAGATGTGCCAGATGTTCCACCTCCCACTGCTGCTGCTGAATCACAATAATGGAATTATGGGCCTCCTGAGGACCCTGCACACGCCCAGGGGGAGGAGCCCCAGAGGAGGGCGGAGCCCCAGGGGAGGAGGGCGGAGCCCCAGCTGGGGAGGGGGAAGTGATGTCGTTAGAACCAGAACCCCCAGCAGACGGTCGCATCAGCTGGATCACATCTGTTCAGGTTTTCAGGTGAATCAGAGCATCTGGACCAGTAGGTCTAGAAGTGATAGATCTAGACCAGCAGGTCTGGACCAGATGTTCTGGAACAGTAGGTCGAGACCTGATTGATCTAGACTAGGAGGTCTGGATCAGCAGTTCTTGACCAAAAGATCTGAACCGATAGGTCTAGGGCTGTAGGTCTAAACCAATAAGTCTGGACCTGATAGATCGAGACCAGCAGATCTGGACCAGTAGGTCTAGACCTGATAGATCTAGACCAGTAGGTCTAGATCTATCAGTAGGTCTAGACCCGATAGATCTAGACCAGCAGGTCTGGACCAGTAGGTCTGGACCAGTAGGTCTGGACCAGTAGGTCTAGACCTGATCGATCTAGACCAGAAGGTCTGGACCAGTAGGTCTAGACCTGATCGATCTGGACCAGCAGGTCTGGACCAGTAGGTCTAGACCTGATCGATCTGGACCAGCAGGTCTGGACCAGTAGGTCTAGACCTGATCGATCTAGAGGTTTGGACCACCAGAATCTGAACCAGCAGGTCTAGGTTAGTTTTGCACCAATAGGTCTAGACCTGATAGCTCTAGACCAGCAGATCTGGACCAGTAGGTCTGGACCAGCAGTTCTAGACCAGCAGGTCTGGACCAGCAGTTCTAGACCAGCAGGTCTGGTCCAGTAGTTCTGGACCATTAGGTCTGGACCAGTAAGTCTAGACCTGATAGATCTAGACCACAAGGTCTGGACCAGTAGGTCTAGACCTGATCGATCTGGACCAGCAGGTCTGGACCAGTAGGTCTAGACCTGATCGATATAGACCAGAAGGTCTGGACCAGTAGGTCTAGACCTGATCGATCTGGACCAGCAGATCTGGACCAGTAGGTTTGGACCACCAGAATCTGAACCAGCAGGTCTAGGTTAGTTTTGCACCAATAGGTCTAGACCTGATAGCTCTAGACCAGCAGATCTGGACCAGTAGATCTGGACCAGTAGGTCTAGACCTGATTGATCTAGACCAGAAGGTCTGGACCAGTAGGTCTAGACCTGATCGATCTGGACCAGCTGATCTGGACCAGTAGGTTTGGACCACCAGAATCTGAACCAGCAGGTCTAGGGCAGTAGGTCTGGACCAATAGGTCTGGACCAGTAGGTCTAGACCTGATCGATCTAGACCAGAAGGTCTGGACCAGTAGGTGTAGACCTGATCGATCTGGACCAGCAGGTCTGGACCAGTAGGTCTAGACCTGATTGATCTGGACCAGCAGGTCTGGACCAGTAGGTCTAGACCTGATCGATCTAGACCAGAAGGTCTGGACCAGTAGGTCTAGACCTGATCGATCTGGACCAGCAGATCTGGACCAGTAGGTTTGGACCACCAGAATCTGAACCAGCAGGTCTAGGTTTGTTTTGCACCAATAGGTCTAGACCTGATAGCTCTAGACCAGCAGTTCTGGACCAGTAGGTCTGGACCAGCAGTTCTAGACCAGCAGGTCTGGACCAGCAGTTCTAGACCAGCAGGTCTGGTCCAGTAGTTCTGGACCATTAGGTCTGGACCAGTAAGTCTAGACCTGATAGATCTAGACCAGCAGGTCTGGACCAGTAGGTCTGGACCAATAGGTCTAGACCCGATAGATCTAGACCAGCAGGTCTGGACCAGTAGATCTGGACCAGTAGGTCTAGACCTGATTGATCTGGACCAGTAGGTTTGGACCACCAGAATCTGAACCAGCAGGTCTAGGGCAGTAGGTCTGGACCAATAGGTCTAGACCTGATAGCTTTAGACCCACAGGTCTGGACCAGTAGGTGTGGACCAGCAGTTCTAGACCAGCAGGTCTGGACCAGCAGTTCTAGACCAGCAGGTCTGGTCCAGTAGTTCTGGACCATTAGGTCTGGACCTGATCGATCTAGACCAGCAGGTCTGAACCATTAGATCTGGACCAGTTGGTCCAGACCTGATAGATTTGGACCAGCAGGTCAGGACTCGTAGGTCAAGACCTAATTGATCTAGAACAGCAGGTCTAGACCAGTAGATGTTGACCAGTAGATGTTGACCAGTTGGTCTAGACCTGATAGATCTCGACTAGGAGGTCTGGACCATCAGGTCTGGACCAGCAGATCTGGACCATTAGGTCTGGACCATAAGGTCTAGACCTGATATATCTAGACAAGCAGGTCTGGACCAGTAGGTCTTGACCTGATAGATCTGGACCATTAGGTCTGGACCTGTAGGTCTGGACCAATAGGTCTAGACCCGATAGATCTAGACCAGCAGGTCTGGACCAGTAGGAC
The DNA here is from genome assembly GCA_911728415.1 of Lagocephalus sceleratus. NCBI lineage: Eukaryota > Metazoa > Chordata > Actinopteri > Tetraodontiformes > Tetraodontidae > Lagocephalus > Lagocephalus sceleratus. The sequence goes on from CAJVRN010000194.1 coordinate 214,961, forward strand.
TAGACCTGATAGATCTGGACCATTAGGTCAGGACCAGCAGATCTGGACCAGCAGGTCTTGACCAGCAGCTCTAGACCAGCAGGTCTGGACCAGCAGGTCTAGACTGGCAGGTCTAGACCAGTAGATCTAGACCATTAGATCTGGACCAGTAGGTTTACACCTGATAGATCTAGACCAGCAGGTCTGGACCAGTAAGTCTGGACCAATAGATCTAGACCTGATAGATCAAGACCAGCAGCCCAGCAGAGACGTTCCTCAGCCCAACAGGAAGCTCAGCATCATGTGGGGGATGAAGAAGTGCAGGAGGCTGAGGTCCAGGACCACCAGGACGCCATGAGGACCAACATGGGCGAATGGAGGCGGGGCCAGACCAGTCAGACCAGTAACACCAGGAAGATCAGTAACACCAGTAACAACAAAAACACCAGTAAGACCAGTAACACCAGGTACTCCATTTACTCCAATAACACCAGGAAGACCAGTAAGACCAGTAACTCCAATAACACCAGTAACTCTAGTTACTCCAGTTACTCCAGTAACACCGGGAAGACAACACCAGTAAGACCAGTAACTCCAATAACACCAGTCACACCAGGTACTCCAGTTACTCCAGTAACTCGAGTTACTCCAGCAACACCAGTAGGTCTCGTCAGCTCAGATGAACCATCAGGATATCTGACCACAACCCTCAAGATCAAAGAACCTTCTGAAGTAAACATTAAAACATCAAAGATCTTAAAGAAATAACAAGAATCCAACCGTCCAACAGAGAAACTGTTGAAGAACCTTAAGAAGGACCTGATGGAGGTACTGAGCTGATTGGGGTCGTGACCCAACACGGTTCCTCCACTAGAAGGCCCAGCAGGTCTGCTGAGGGTCACGTGACCAGGTGGTGGTCCAGAGAGCTTTCATCACACACTGTTTGTCTCCAGTAATGAGCCTCAGAAGGACGTTTGGACGTTTGGACACATGGGACGCCGCTGGAGGACCAATTATCACGTCCAGTCTCCAAGGACGGAGCTGCAGCCTCAGAACAACAGCGTTGGTCCCTCAGGACCAGAGTCCCTTTAAGGGGTCTTCAGGGTCCAGGACCTTACAAACACTTCAGACAAACATCAACCTGAACAACAGTTCCATGTTTCCATGGCAACCTCTGCTACAGGCTTGAGATCACCAAGTTCCCTGAAGAATCTGGACTTTCTGTCTGCTGTCAGAAGATGTTTCAGCTCCAAAGATCAGCTGACCAGACAGTCGAACCCAGAACGCAGAAGAACCTGAAGAACCTGAAGAACCCTGCATGAAGCAGGATACAGCTTCAGCTGCAGACTGTGGGTTGAGATCCATTCACCTCCATCCATTCTCATCCTCATACATCCTCATCCATCCTCATCCATCATCCTCATCCAGCCATCCTCATCCATCCATCCATCCTCATCCGTATCATCCATCTTCCTCCATCCTCATCCATCCTCATCCATCCATCCATCCTCATCCGTATCATCCATCTTCCTCCATCCTCATCCATCCTCATCCATCATCCATCCTTCATCCTCATCCATCCACATCCATCCATCATCTATCCTTCATCCTCATCCATCCTCATCCATCTATCCTCATCCATCATCCTCATCCATCTATCCTCATCCATCCATCATCTTCATCATCTATCCTCATCCATCATCCTCATCCATCTATCCTCATCCATCATCCTCATCCATCTATCCTCATCCATCATCCTCATCCATCTATCCTCATCCATCATCCTCATCCATCATCCTCATCCATCATCCTCATCCATCTATCCTCATCCATCATCCTCATCCATCTATCCTCATCCATCATCCTCATCCATCTATCCTCATCCATCATCCTCATCCATCATCCTCATCCATCTATCCTCGTCCATCATCCTCATCCATCATCCTCATCCATCTATCCTCACCCATCACCAACCCTGACCCGGTGGAGCACCGACCCTGACCCGAACCCAGGTGGGGGGAGACTGGATGAGGAGCACCGTTGGGCCGGCTGGAGATAAACCAGGTCTGCCCTGATCAAAAAGGGACCATCTTTGATGTTCCTCCACCCTCATCTTCATCATGGAGATGATACCACCACGTCCTGCTCCATCTTCTCTGTTGGGTTTGCTCCGCCCACTTTGACATTTAGAAACAAACAGGCGCCTTTGTTTGTCTTTGATCCCTTTCTTGTTCTTCTTCTTCTTTGATATTATTATTTTGTCTGCGGTGCCACCAGGCTTCGGAGGTCACAGTCGGTATCGACCCCATCGCAGTCACATGAGGATGTCACATGACCCCTATGTGATCAGATGAAGAATGGTGGAGGCTCCAGCAGCAAACATCCACACGCACAGAAACCTGGTTGTCTTCAGTAAAGACATACGTATCATAAATGTAGCTCCTTTGACCCCCGTCCTTCACACCCTGTTCATCCATCCATCTGTTCACCCATTCACCATCACCTCTGTTCCTGGTTAATAGAGCTGGTTGCCTTAGTAACGATAATCAGGACAGCTGCACTGCCCGTTGGCGGTCCTGTGCTCTGATTGGATGGAGGTGATGATGTCATAGCTCTGGGTGATAAGAGCTGCAGGTGTGGTGAGGAGGACTCTAAGGTGGGCTGTAGCTTCAGGCTGTAGCTTCGGGCTGTAGCTTCAGGCTGTAGCTTCGGGCTGTTGTTTCCATCAGGAGGATGAAGAACTCTAGTCAGGTGTTGTTGTTCACGCTGTCGGCCTACAGCGAACTGCGGCTGCTGAAGTACGTGGTGTTTGTGGTGGTGCTGGTGTTCTACCTACTGGTGGTATGTTCTAACGTGTTCCTGGTGGCTGTGATCTGTGTGAACAGAAGTCTCCATCAGCCCATGTACGTGTTGCTGTGCAGCCTGTTTGTGAATGAACTGTATGGTAGTACAGGTCTGTTCCCCTTCCTGCTGCTGCAGATCCTCTCAGACCTTCACACCGTCTCCGCCTCCTTCTGCTTCCTGCAGATCTTCTGCCTCAACTCGTACGCCTGCGTCCAGTTGTACAGTCTGGGTGTCATGTCGTATGACCGCTACATGGCTGTGTGTCACCCGCTGCACTACCGCGCGGTGATGACCTTCAGGAGGGTCAGCGTGCTGATCTGTGTGTCCTGGGTTCACCCGGTGGTCGTGTGTTTGCTGTCCATCTGTCTGAGTGTGTCTCTGCAGCTCTGTGGGAACACCATCAACAAGGTGTACTGTGACAACTACTCCATCGTGAAGCTGGCCTGCTCCGACACCACCGTCAACAACGTCTACGGCCTGGTCGCCACGGCACTCACTGTGTCAGTCCCGGTGTGTCTGATCGTCTACACCTACGTGAGGATCCTCCAGGTGTGTTTCTCAGGCTCCAGACAGACCAGGCAGAAGGCCCTCAGTACCTGCTCTCCTCACCTGGCCTCTCTGCTCAACTTCTCCTTCGGCTGTTTCTTTGAGATCGTTCAGAGCAGGTTCAACATGACTCACGTTCCTCAGGTGCTGCGCGTGGTTCTCTCCTTGTACTTCCTGGCCTGTCAGCCGCTCTTCAACCCGCTCATGTACGGACTCAAGGTCTCTGAGATACGCCGACTCCTGAAACCAGCATCAGGCGACAGGAGGGGGTCCGACTGTTGTAGAAAACCCGGCTGTAGCTAAAGATTGTTCAAATAAAATCAGCTGAGTCATGAGTCTTTCTGAATTCCTCTACAGCGTCACAGCTTCCACAAACACGAGGGTTGTTGGTTCTCTTCCTGAGGAGCCTCTGAAACTTGAACAGACAACACACATTGTCATGGCAACAAGGCTTTGGTTGGAAGTAGTCTTCTGATAGAGAAAAAATAAAGGAAAGATGACAAGGTCCCTGGGGTCCCCCAAAAGGACAACCTACAACAACAAGAACAACAAGAACAACAACAGTCAGACTGTAACCAGATATGAACAACTATAAATACATGGTGATAATTTAAAAGTCAGAGGATGCAGAGTGAGACTGATGAAGAGGAGGAGGGGGAGGAGGAAGAGGAGGAGGGGGAGCAAGAGGGGGGAGGAAGAAGAGGAGGGGGAGGAAGAGGAGGAGGGGGAGGAAGAGGAGGAGGGGAGGAGGAAGAAGAGGAGGAGGGGGGAGGAAGAGGAAGAGGAGGAGGTGGAGGAGGAGGAAGAGGAGGAGGAGGGGGAGGAGGAGGGGGAGGAAGAGGAGGAAGAGGAGGAGGAAGAGGAGGAGGGGGAGGAAGAGGAGGAAGAGGAGGAGGAAGAGGAGGAGGAAGAGGAGGAGGGGGAGGAAGAGGAGGAGGAAGAGGAGGAAGGTCTGAAGCTGACGTCAGAATGATTACTAGAAGAAGTGGAGCTTCCTGCCACCAGGAGGACTCTTGGTCCGTCCGGTCGTTCGGGTGACGAAGACTTTAACGAACGAAGGTTCTTTAGAAAAAGAGACGTTTGTTATTTCTGAAGCTCCGACTGAAAAATGTGCTGAAGATGTTTCTGCTCCCAGAAGAACAGGAACGGTGAAGATGGTGAACGCCAGCGGAGCTGCTTCCTTCCTGCTCACGGCCTACGTGAACATGGGCATCTACTCGTACGTGGTGTTTGTGGTGGTGCTGGTGTTCTACCTGCTGGTGGTATGTTCTAACGTGTTCCTGGTGGCTGTGATCTGTGTGAACAGAAGTCTCCATCAGCCCATGTACGTGTTGCTGTGCAGCCTGTTTGTGAATGAACTGTATGGTAGTACAGGTCTGTTCCCCTTCCTGCTGCTGCAGATCCTCTCAGACCTTCACACCGTCTCCGCCTCCTTCTGCTTCCTGCAGATCTTCTGCGTGCACACGTATGGAGCCGTGGAGTACTTGAACCTGGCCGTCATGTCGTACGACCGCTATGCGGCCGTCTGTCACCCGCTGCACTACCATGCGCTGATGCGGCGTGAGAAACTGGTGGTGTTGCTCCTGGTGGTGTGGTTGTATCCGTGTCTCCTCATGGTTCTTCAGCTGTGGCTCAGATCTTCTCTAAAGCTCTGTGGCAACACCATCGACAAGGTCTACTGTGACACTCACTCGGTGGTGAAGCTGTCCTGCTCCGACAACACGGTGGTCAACATCTACGGCCTCGGGGCCACCTTCACCACGGTGGTGGGCTGCTTGGTGGTGATCGTCTACACCTACATGAGGATCCTCCAGGTGTGTTTCTCAGGCTCCAGACAGACCAGGCAGAAGGCCCTCAGTACCTGCTCTCCTCACCTGGCTTCTCTGCTCAACTTCTCCGTTGGGGCCAGTTTTGAGATCTTGCAGAGCAGGTTCGACATGAAGCATCTCCCAAACCTGATGCGCATCTTCTTATCGCTGTACTTCCTGACGTGTCCGCCGCTCTTCAACCCACTCATGTACGGCCTGAAGATGTCCAAAATCCAGAGCGTGATAACAAAGGCAGGTGGTTGATGTGACCCTGCTGAAGGCGTCGCCGCACTGGCGTACCGGTCAATGTTCACTGCTGCTGGTTCCAGACCTGCAGGACGGTGACCCAACAACCTTCAACGCACTTTTAACGTTTTGGTCACCAGAACCTTTTCAGACCCTCACTGAGTCTGAACGGAGAACAACCACTGGTCAATAAAGGTTGAGGAAAATGCTGCAAAAAAAGAGAATAAGACAGAATAAGAAAGAATATGAGATAATAAGAGACAATAAGAGATAATAAGAGACAATAAGAGACAATAAGAGATAATAAGAGATAATAAGAGACAATAAGGGATAATAAGAGATAATAAGAGAGAGGTGTGAGGGAGTGAACTGGTTGTTGTGTAGCTGTTGTTGAACCATTTGGTTTAGAAGCTTTTCCATGTGTGTACCCCCTTCCTCCTCTTCCTCCCCCTCCCCATTTTCCTCTTCTTCTTCCTCACCTTCCTCCCACTTACTTTTCTTCTGATATGAAGTTTCTGCTACAGAAGACCACCAGTAGATCATGGTGGTCTACAGTAGACCACCAGTAGATCATGGTGGTCTCCAGTAGCCCACCAGTACATCATGATGGTGGTCTACTGTAGACCACCAGTAGATCATGGTGGTCTCTAGTAGCCCACCAGTACATCATGATGGTGGTCTACTGTAGACCACCATGGTAGATCTGGAAGCTGCACAGCGCTGCCTGACAACAGCTCGTCCACATGAGGGCGTGGCTTTATTCATTTGAGACCAGGCAAGCTGATCAGGACGTTCCGTCACAGACATGATAAACAACATTCTTGAAACAGCCTGTAAACAACCTTATTTATTTCATGTTAAGAGAAAATACTTTGTAATAAAATGATAATATATTCCAGCATGTTCTCACTTTTATTTGAAACGGTTGAGTCTTTGGATCAAAAAAACCTTTGAGTGAAAAGGACACGTGTTGACACAGAGCAGCGTCGCTGTGGCCCCTGATGCTCCTCTGACCTACTGGTCTGCTCCCAGTTTACAGACTGGCCGAACAGGCGCCCAAAGCAGAAACCTGGGCTGGGTCCGGGCTCTACTGTGTTGTGCTCTACTCTATTCTGTTCAGCTTTACTCTACAATCGACTCTGCGCTACTCTACTCTCTTCCACTCTACTCTATTTTAGTCTACTTTATTCTACTCTACTCTATTCCATTCTACTCTACTTTACTCTACTTTATTCTACTCTACTCTACTCTATTCTATTCTAATCTACTCTACTCTGTTCTACTTTACTCTGCTCTGCTCTACTCTGTTCTACTCTACTCTGCTCTACTCTACTCTACTCTATTCTACTCTACTCTATTCTACTGTACTCTGCTCTACTCTACTCTATTCTACTCTATTCTACTCTACTCTACTCTACTCTGTACTACTCTACTCTACTCTACTCTGTACTACTCTACTCTACTCTACTCTACTCCACTCTACTCTATTCTACTCTACTCTACTCTACTCTGTACTACTCTACTCTACTCTGTACTACTCTACTCTACTCTACTCTGTACTACTCTACTCTACTCTATTCTACTCTATTCTACTCTACTCTACTCTACTCTACTCTACTCTGTACTACTCTACTCTACTCTACTCTGTACTACTCTACTCTACTCTACTCTACTCTACTCCACTCTACTCTACTCTACTCTGCTCTACTCTGGTCAACTCTCAGGGACAGTGTTGTCTTTAAATGTTCTTGAGATGACCTTGACCAGGTGAGACCAACATCCTGACGATGACTGACACCACTTTCGTAGTTGCTAGGAGACAATAGTGGGAGGAGTCACATGTTGTCATCACAACAGAAGAGTGTTACAGTCGTTAGCCTGGAGGTAACAGGTGCTCACACTCAGGTTAGGTGGGCTCCAGCCCCCCAGCCCCCCCTCTCTGGGCCCCCAGCCCTCTTACTATGGCCCTGCAGGCTGAGAGACACTTACCTGGAGCTCAGACAGATTTAAGACAGGCGGACGGACAGGGGTCAGTGTTACTGACATCACCGTGGAAACGGGGCTTTGTCATCATGATAGAGTGAAAATAAAGAAAAGATGACAAGGTCCCTGGGGTCCCCCAAAAGGACAACCTACAACAACAAGAACAACAAGAACAACAACAGTCAGACTGTAACCAGATATGAACAACTATAAATACATGGTGATAATTTAAAAGTCAGAGGATGCAGAGTGAGACTGATGAAGAGGAGGAGGGGGAGGAGGAAGAGGAGGAGGGGGAGCAAGAGGGGGGGGAGGAGGAGGGGGAGCAAGAGGGGGAGGAGGGGGAGGAAGAGGAGGAGGGGGAGGAAGAGGAGGAGGAGGGGGAGCAAGAGGGGGAGGAGGAGGGGGAGGAGGAGGGGGAGAAAGAGGAGGAGGAAGAGGAGGAGGAGGGGGAGGAGGGGGAGGAAGAGGAAGAGGAGGAGGGGGAGGAGGAGGAAGAGGAGGAGGAGGGGGAGGAAGAGGAGGAGGGGGAGGAAGAAGAGGAAGAGGAGGAGGAGGGGGAGGAAGAGGAGGAGGGGGAGGAAGAAGAGGAAGAGGAGGAGGAGGGGGAGGAAGAGGAGGAAAAGGAGGAAGAGGAGGAGGAAGAGGAGGGGGGGAGGAAGAGGAGGAGGAAGAGGAGGAAGGTCTGAAGCTGACGTCAGAATGATTACTAGAAGAAGTGGAGCTTCCTGCCACCAGGAGGACTCTTGGTCCGTCCGGTCGTTCGGGTGACGAAGACTTTAACGAACGAAGGTTCTTTAGAAAAAGAGACGTTTGTTATTTCTGAAGCTCCGACTGAAAAATGTGCTGAAGATGTTTCTGCTCCCAGAAGAACAGGAACGGTGAAGATGGTGAACGCCAGCGGAGCTGCTTCCTTCCTGCTCACGGCCTACGTGAACATGGGCATCTACTCGTACGTGGTGTTTGTGGTGGTGCTGGTGTTCTACCTGCTGGTGGTATGTTCTAACGTGTTCCTGGTGGCTGTGATCTGTGTGAACAGAAGTCTCCATCAGCCCATGTACGTGTTGCTGTGCAGCCTGTTTGTGAATGAACTGTATGGTAGTACAGGTCTGTTCCCCTTCCTGCTGCTGCAGATCCTCTCAGACCTTCACACCGTCTCCGCCTCCTTCTGCTTCCTGCAGATCTTCTGCGTGCACACGTATGGAGCCGTGGAGTACTTGAACCTGGCCGTCATGTCGTACGACCGCTATGCGGCCGTCTGTCACCCGCTGCACTACCATGCGCTGATGCGGCGTGAGAAACTGGTGGTGTTGCTCCTGGTGGTGTGGTTGTATCCGTGTCTCATCGTGGTTCTTCAGCTGTGGCTCAGATCTTCTCTAAAGCTCTGTGGCAACACCATCGACAAGGTCTACTGTGACACTCACTCGGTGGTGAAGCTGTCCTGCTCCGACAACACGGTGGTCAACATCTACGGCCTCGGGGCCACCTTCACCACGGTGGTGGGCTGCTTGGTGGTGATCGTCTACACCTACATGAGGATCCTCCAGGTGTGTTTCTCAGGCTCCAGACAGACCAGGCAGAAGGCTCTCAGTACCTGCTCTCCTCACCTGGCCTCTCTGCTCAACTTCTCCGTTGGGGCCAGTTTTGAGATCTTGCAGAGCAGGTTCGACATGAAGCATCTCCCAAACCTGATGCGCATCTTCTTATCGCTGTACTTCCTGACATGTCCGCCGCTCTTCAACCCACTCATGTACGGCCTGAAGATGTCCAAAATCCAGAGCGTGATAACAAAGGCAGGTGGTTGATGTGACCCTGCTGAAGGCGTCGCCGCACTGGCGTACCGGTCAATGTTCACTGCTGCTGGTTCCAGACCTGCAGGACGGTGACCCAACAACCTTCAACGCACTTTTAACGTTTTGGTCACCAGAACCTTTTCAGACCCTCACTGAGTCTGAACGGAGAACAACCACTGGTCAATAAAGGTTGAGGAAAATGCTGCAAAAAAAGAGAATAAGACAGAATAAGAAAGAATATGAGATAATAAGAGACAATAAGAGATAATAAGAGATAATAAGAGATAATAAGAGATAATAAGAGATAATAAGGGATAATAAGAGACAATAAGAGATAATAAGAGACAATAAGAGATAATAAGAGATAATAAGAGACAATAAGGGATAATAAGAGATAATAAGAGAGAGGTGTGAGGGAGTGAACTGGTTGTTGTGTAGCTGTTGTTGAACCATTTGGTTTAGAAGCTTTTCCATGTGTGTACCCCCTTCCTCCTCTTCCTCCCCCTCCCCATTTTCCTCTTCTTCTTCCTCACCTTCCTCCCACTTACTTTTCTTCTGATATTAAGTTTCTGCTACAGAAGACCACCAGTAGATCATGGTGGTCTACAGTAGACCACCAGTAGATCATGGTGGTCTACAGTAGACCACCAGTACATCATGATGGTGGTCTACTGGAGACCACCAGTAGATCATGGTGGTCTCCAGTAGCCCACCAATACATCATGATGGTGGTCTACTGTAGACCACCATGGTAGATCTGGAAGCTGCACAGCGCTGCCTGACAACAGCTCGTCCACATGAGGGCGTGGCTTTATTCATTTGAGACCAGGCAAGCTGATCAGGACGTTCCGTCACAGACATGATAAACAACATTCTTGAAACAGCCTGTAAACAACCTTATTTATTTCATGTTAAGAGAAAATACTTTGTAATAAAATGATAATATATTCCAGCATGTTCTCACTTTTATTTGAAACGGTTGAGTCTTTGGATCAAAAAAACCTTTGAGTGAAAAGGACACGTGTTGACACAGAGCAGCGTCGCTGTGGCCCCTGATGCTCCTCTGACCTACTGGTCTGCTCCCAGTTTACAGACTGGCCGAACAGGCGCCCAAAGCAGAAACCTGGGCTGGGTCCGGGCTCTACTGTGTTGTGCTCTCCTCTATTCTGTTCAGCTTTACTCTACAATCAACTCTGCGCTACTCTACTCTCTTCCATTCTACTCCACTTTATTCTTCTCTACTCTGCTCTACTCTACTCTATTCTACTCTACTCTACTCTATTCTATTCTAATCTACTCTACTCTGCTCTACCCTTCTCTACTCTGCTCTACTCTGCTCTATTCTACTCTACTCTAATCTATTCTACTCTACTCTACTCTAATATAGTCTAGTCTAATTTACTCTCATCTACTCTAGTCAACTCTACTGTAGTCTAGTCTCATCTGGTCTACTCTTCTCTTGTCAACTCTAGTCTCCTCTTCTCTACTCTACTCTAATCTAGTCTACTCTACTCTAGTCTTCTCTAGTTTACTCTACTCTTGTCTAGTCTTCTCTTGTTTACTCTACTCTACTCTAGTCTACTCTACTCTACTCTACACTGGTCTACTCTCCTCTAGTCTAGTTTAATCTAATCTACTCTCCTCTAGTCTACTCTAATCTAGTCTACTCTCCTCTAGTCCACTCTCCTCTAGTCTACTGTAGTCTACTCTATTCTAGTCTAGTTTACTCTATTCTACTCTCCTCTAGTTTACGCTACTCAAGTCTAGTCTGGTCTACTCGAGTCTACTCTAGTCTACTCTTCTCTAGTCTTCTCTCTTCTACTCTAGTCAACTCTACTCGACACTGGTCTACTCTACTCTACTCTACTCTACTTTACTCTAATCTACTCTCCGCTATAGTGCAGTCTATTCTACTCTAGTCTACTCTACTCTAGTCTAGTGTACTCGAGCCTACTCTGGTCTACTCAGCTCTACTTGTTTGGGGATCTTTTTGGGGAACATTTCCTCAGCAACCCCACCCACCTTTTGAACCTGTTTTGATGTCATTTTCAGCACATGTAAATCCAGTCAGGGAATGAAAGCGTTCTTTGACTACATGGTCATCACTCTGAGCTTTTTCAACGTTTCCCTTAGCTTCTTAAAAAGAGAAGGTGGACTTCAGCTAGACTGACCAGCTCGGCCTGGCCGTTGAAGTGGCTCCCTGCTGGGAAGACATCTGTTCTCTCCTGGTTCTCCCAGTTGACCTGAAGGGGTCGTGATCCGACTCTGATGCTGATGCAACGATGAACAGAATAGTTTTAATCCCATTTGGAATCAGGCCCCATCAACTGCAGGCTCACAGTTGAGGACCACTGGTCTCAGATGGAGTCAGCATGGGTTTTGCTGGGGGAGGGGCCTATTCTGAGAGGTGATAAGCAGCTGATTTAGCAGGTTCAGTCCAGGTAGGAGGACACAGGACTACATGAAGTTGAACATGTACAACTGCTGACCTAGTGCTCTTGAATGTTGAAGAAGAGTCAGAGGAGGAGGCAGAGCTGCTGTTTTCTGAGTCCTTGCTTTGAAAATTTGTGTTTTGGGACAAAGGGTTTAATTTAGTTCAAGTTAAATGATGATGAACTTAACAAAGGTCTTGTACTTTTCTCTGGCCATCTCCTTCCCCTCAGGACCTCTGAGCTACGTTTACTTTGTGGTGGTGCTGGTGTTCTACCTGCTGGTGGTATGTTCTAACGTGTTCCTGGTGGCTGTGATCTGTGTGAACAGAAGTCTCCATCAGCCCATGTACGTGTTGCTGTGCAGCCTGTTTGTGAATGAACTGTATGGTAGTACAGGTCTGTTCCCCTTCCTGCTGCTGCAGATCCTCTCAGACCTTCACACCGTCTCCGCCTCCTTCTGCTTCCTGCAGATCTTCTCTATCTACACATATGCAAACGTAGAGTTCTGTAACCTGGCAGTCATGTCGTACGACCGCTTCGTGGCCATCTGTCGGCCCCTTCAGTACCACGCAGTGATGACGCCCGGCAGGACGGCGGCACTGCTGATCCTCACGTGGCTCTATCCCGTCCTGGCAGTCTCCTGTCTGATGTCTCTGAGTGTGTCTCTGCAGCTCTGTGGGAACACCATCAACAAGGTGTACTGTGACAACTACTCCATTGTGAAGCTGGCCTGCTCCGACACCACCATCAACAACGTCTACGGGATGATCTACACGGCCGTTACCATCTGTGTTGTCCTGGTGATCGTCTACACCTACGTGAGGATCCTCCAGGTGTGTTTCTCAGGCTCCAGACAGACCAGGCAGAAGGCCCTCAGTACCTGCTCTCCTCACCTGGCCTCTCTGCTCAACTTCTCCTTCGGCTGTTTCTTTGAGATCGTTCAGAGCAGGTTCAACATGACTCACGTTCCTCAGGTGCTGCGCGTGGTTCTCTCCTTGTACTTCCTGGCCTGTCAGCCGCTCTTCAACCCGCTCATGTACGGACTCAACCTGACCAGGATTCGTGTCGTGTGTAGATCTCTGGTTCTGGCTCAGGAGAGTTAAAGAGTCAGAACCACCCAGAACAGCCCAAACAAACCCATCAACCCAAAGTCATCTCATTATAGTTTTATTCACAAACACAGGAGGTCTGATCGAAGCCTTTTTACCACTTTATTTCTCTGATGTCGGAAATTAAATTTACACAGAAATAACATTGATGTTTACAGGGTGACCAGAGAACCTGGTTCTGGATCAGTCATTTGGATTCTGAGGATATCCCACCCATGTGGGGTGGGCCCTAACCCTGACCCCGACCCTGACCCTGACCCTGACCCTGGAGGATGTTGGGATGAGTGTCAGTGTCTTTGTGTTTATTTGCTCCCTCTGGCGGCCCTGACTGTGTGGAGGTGTTCTGCTCCTGTTGTTGCCCCGTTTGGGTCGTTCGGTGCGTTTCCACTGCAGGACTTCCTGCTAAGTCCTGGAGCAGGAACGTTCAGTGTCTCCACTGCGGGGTAGGACCCCTCGGCGATGTCTCGCGTTGTTCATAATCGTTGTGATGTCACCCTGGCAAACCGCCAAAGTCCCAACAAAGAGAGCAGAAGGCAGGATGGTGAAGCTGGAGGAGCTGAGGCTTGAGCTGCGTCCCTGGGCTGTGAGGGTGGGGTGGATGCTAAGCTAACGCTGTCGTCCTGCTGCTTTGGCTTCAGCCAATCAGCAGCCACTAAAGCCCAAGCCCCTCCCAGGAGACTTTCAGGGCTGTCTGAGCAGCAGGAACCCCGTTACGCCCCATGGAGGTTCCTGTAAACGGCCCGTTGGGGAGGTAGCCGAGACCCCAGACACGCTGGCCAATGAGAGAGCTCCGCACACAGGCCCAGTTCCTGTTGTCATGGGGACCAGGTGAATGGAGCAGACGTTAAACACCGAGTTTTGTTTCATCTTCACATGTGATTGGATGTTGTGGTGTTTTTGTCAGGTTGTTTCAATGTAACAGTGTTTCCAGGTGTTCCAGGCTCAGCAACCCTGGAACACCTTAAAGGTGTGCTCTGGCTCCGCCTCCCTGCTCGTGGCCTGAAGGCATCAGAACGCTCAGATCCTCTGTTCGCCTGTGGAACAACAGTCTGAACACTTGAGGACGGAGGTCACACTCGGGTCTCTTCAATCAGCCCAACATCAACACTCACTCAGGTGGTACACACCATACACTCGCTCATTCTGGGTGTTGTGATCAAGCTTTTATTGTCTACTCTTTCTTTGCTCCATTCTTGTAACGTCAATATTGATGGATCAATAAAATTGCATGGTCAAACGTCTGTTTAACTAGTTCCAGCATTTCCAGTCAAACGTGCCGGAAATATCAATGGAACACTTTCATGTTGTTCTTCTTCTGATGCTTTCATGTGAATACATTCAAATAAGCACCAGCCCATCAGTGCTGGTTCCACTGGTCAAACTGGGGCTTCTGCTGCCTCAGTCTTTGGAGGACAACAAACGTCGGTAGAGTTTACGGATTTGAGACATTTGCAGTCCATACACGAGGGGGTTGAGGAGGGGCTGGATGAGGAGGAAGTACAGAGACAGAACCAACCGCAGCATACTGGGAACACTGGTCATATCAAACCTGCTCTGAAGGATCTCAAAGCAACAGCCGAAGGAGAAGTTGAGCAGAGAGGCCAGGTGAGGAGAGCAGGTCCTGAGGGCCTTCTGCCTGGTCTGTCTGGAGCCTGAGAAACACACCTGGAGGATCCTCAGGTAGGAGAAGAGGATGGGAACCAGAGGAACCAGCACAGTCACAACGATACCAAAGAGCCCGTAGATGTTGTTGACTCTGGTGTCAGAACAGGCCAACTTCACAACAAGGTAGTTATGACAGTAGAGACTATCGATGAGGTTTCTGCACAGAGGCAAACGGATGTTTAATGACAGTGTCACCAAGAACTTAACAAAAGAATAAAACCACAAAGCTGCAATCCAGATGAAGGTCCTCCTGCAGGTCATGAGTGTGTGGTACTGGAGGGGCCGGCAGATGGCCACGTACCTGTCCAACGACATGACGGCCAGGGTGTTAAACTCGACAGCTCCGTATGTGTAGATGCAGAAGATCTGCAGGAAGCAGAAGGAGGCGGAGACGGTGTGAAGGTCTGAGAGGATCTGCAGCAGCAGGAAGGGGAACAGACCTGTACTACCATACAGTTCATTCACAAACAGGCTGCACAGCAACACGTACATGGGCTGATGGAGACTTCTGTTCACACAGATCACAGCCACCAGTGACGCGTTGACGACTACAATCAGAGCATACAGGACGCCTGTCAGCACGAAGTACAGATACCTCAAACTCCCAACAGATGAATATGCTCCCAGGACAAAGTAAGAGATGGAGGTGGAGTTCAGCATTGTCGTGAACTCTGACAGTCACCTGTCTGCTTTCACCTTTATACCAGCCAGCCTGAAGCCCCGCCTCAGGCCACACCCACTGGCCACGGTGACACCATTTGACTTGGAGGAGAACCAGAACATGCACCAGGCCAGGCTGGGCCCTAAACCAAGTGGAGAAGGTCCCTACAGAAGGCAATCAGGTCCAGGAAGACCCAGAACCAAACCTAGAAGGTCCTACACAAGATAATCAGGTCCAGGAAGACCCAGAACCAAACCTGGAAGGTCCTACACATGGTAACCAGGTCCACAAAGACCCAGAACCAAACCTAGAAGGTCCTACACAAGATAATCAGGTCAACAAAGACCCAGAACCAAACCTAGAAGGTCCTACACAAGATAATCAGGTCCAGGAAGACCCAGAACCAAACCTAGAAGGTCCTACACAAGATAATCAGGTCCAGGAAGACCCAGAACCAAACCTAGAAGGTCCTACACAAGATAATCAGGTCCAGGAAGACCCAGAACCAAACCTAGAAGGTCCTACACAAGATAACCAGGTCCACAAAGACCCAGAACCAAACCTAGAAGGTCCTACACAAGATAACCAGGTCCACAAAGACCCAGAATCAAACCTAGAAGGTCCTACACATGGTAACCAGGTCCACAAAGACCCAGAACCAAACCTAGAAGGTCCTACACAAGATAACCAGGTCCACAAAGACCCAGAATCAAACCTAGAAGGTCCTACACATGGTAACCAGGTCCACAAAGACCCAGAACCAAACCTAGAAGGTCCTACACATGGTAACCAGGTCCAGGAAGACCCAGAACCAAACCTAGAAGGTCCTACACATGATAACTAGGCTAAGGAAGACCCAGAACCAAACCTAGAAGGTCCTACACAAGATAATCAGGTCCACAAAGACCCAGAACCAAACCTAGAAGGTCCTACACATGGTAACCAGGACCACAAAGACCCAGAACCAAACCTAGAAGGTCCTACACATGGTAACCAGGTCCAGGAAGACCCAGAACCAAACCTAGAAGGTCCTACACAAGATAATCAGGTCCACAAAGACCCAGAACCAAACCTAGAAGGTCCTACACATGGTAACCAGGACCACAAAGACCCAGAACCAAACCTAGAAGGTCCTACACATGGTAACCAGGTCCACAAAGACCCAGAACCAAACCTAGAAGGTCCTACACATGGTAACCAGGACCACAAAGACCCAGAACCAAACCTGGAAGGTCCTCCACATGGTAACCAGGTCCACAAAGACCCAGAACCAAACCTGGAAGGTCCTACACATGGTAACCAGGTCCAAGAAGACCAAGAATCAAGGGTAGGAGGCCCCACACTTTGTGGGAAACGGTAGCGTTTGCTATAAAATTGATGGTCGTATGTTCAAACGTGGCTGACAGAGAACAGAAGAGTCAGCTGCTGATGTGGTGAAAAAGGGGTGGGGCCACTGGCCCAGCTGGGTTTGGCCTCAACGATTAGGGCCCTTTAAATTAACTAACCCTTTAAATTAACTAACCCTTTAAATTAACTAACCCTTTAAATTAACTAACTAACTATGATTGAAAGTGAGTAAACGCAGATTTGAGCATCATTTCTTCGCAGTGCTGTGACCGATTTCATCGTTAATTAGAGTGGACATGTCACACCATCTGAGGGGACATTGCGGCTGCAGACCTCAGAGACCAGTCAGACCAGTCTGAGACCTCAGAGACCAACTGGTCTGACTGGTCTCTGAGGGTCACACCTCCAACTCTAATTTGTTTCAGAGGGAATTTCTGGAAAGTGTGGCTGATCTAAGGAGGCGTGAGGGACAAACATATCGTTGAGCTGTGGTGACCTTTGACCTTCAGCTCTCTAATGACCTGAAAGTCCTTCTGGTCCAGGAGGTCCTGGAGGTTCTGCTCATGGTCATTATGATGTTGACACTGGATCATCTGAGAAACTCGTAACCGTCCAGATGAAACCTGCTGAAGATGTCTATCAAGCACCTTCAGCTCAGCAGCTCTTCTAGAGGCACACATAAAAACAATTATTGATCGGCCTATTGATGATTGATCACAGACCTTCTCCAGCAGCAGCTTCATGCTGCAGAACCACAACCTCACAAATGTGAAGCCATGAGGTCAAAGGTCATTCTTAGTTCTTTATTCATGGTTAGATTATGGATACATTCACACGCTGTCACAACTGTCCTGAGGTTCTTCAGAAGTTCTATCGGGTCAGGTGGCGTCCAGCCTGTTGGACAGATGCAGTTCCTAGTACAGTTGAAACCTTCTTCAGGGCTCAGGAGGCCAGCTCCTGTCCCTCAACCTCTGAGGGTTCCTCACCGTGGTCTTCAGAACCAGCACTCTTGACCCTCTGTCACCTCTGAACATTCAAAGAAACGGACCAGTTCACAGCTACGTGCTACCTGTGGCCTACAGCTTCTCTGCTACCAGACCGGTCCAGGTCCTGGTCCTGTTTATGGTCCCAGATCTGATCCAGGTCCAGGTCTACCTCTCTGCACTGATCTTGTACCGGAGGACAAAATAAGCAAGGAGCCTCAAAGAGAAGAAGAAGATGGCGAGGATGATGAAGTCCAGGTAGAGTTTGGCATCAAGCATGTCCAGCTCCTTCAGGATGGCTTCAGACTTCTGGAAGTGACACGTGTCCTCTTCATCACAGTGGAGGTCCATGCGGCCCAGACCATAGATGGACAGGATGACGCCCTCAAAGCCGTACCTGGACGGGACACGAGACAGCCTCAGAGGTGGTAGCTGCACTGGTTCTACTGGGACAGGTGGACTGGTTTGGTACCTGACGTAGGAGATGTAGGACATCCACTGCAGGTACCACGGGATGGTGTTGAAGCTGACAAAGAACCCCGAGAAGAGCAGGACGGGGATGGCCGTGACCGGACCCACGAACGTGGCCACCTGCAGGACAGACGCAGGCTGACACCTCTGAGGTCCTCCAGGTGAGCGAGGTGACCACATACCTGCAGCGAGGTGGAGGCCGCTCCAATCAGAAGACCCAGGCTCTGAGCAACCAGAGAGGTCAGGACCCCCAGGGACAGGAAGAGGAAGAAGCGTCCAGCGTCTGGAGGCTGGGCCGTCATCCAGTAGACGAGGCTGCAGTAGAGCACCGGGAAGAGCACCTGGGCGTGGACACATGAAGGTGAAGGTGAGGACACTTTTTAGGTATGGACACATGAAGGTGTGGACAAGTGAAGGTACGGAGACATGAAGGTGTGGACACATAACGGCATGGAGATGTGAAGGTGTGGACACATGAAGGTGTGGACACATGAAGGTGTGGAGATGTGAAGGTGTGGACACCTTAAGTTATGGACGTGTGAAGGTGTGGAGATGTGAAGGTGTGGACACATGAAGGTGTGGACACATGAAGGTGTGGACACGTGAAGGTGTGGAGATGTGAAGGTGTGGAGATGTGAAGGTGTGGACACATGAAGGTGTGGACACATGAAGGTGTGGAGATGTGAAGGTGTGGACACCTTAAGTTATGGACGTGTGAAGGTGTGGACACATGAAGGTATGGAGATGTTAAGGTATGGACATGTGAAGGTGTGGACACATGAACGTATGGACATGTGAAGGTATGGACATGTGAAGGTGTGGACACATGAACGTATGGACATGTGAAGGTATAGACATGTGAAGGTGTGGACACATGAACGTATGGACATGTGAAGGTATGGACATGTGAAGGTGTGGACACATGAAGGAACAGAGACATGAAGCTGTGGACACCTTAAGGTATTGCCATGTGAAGGTGTGGACACAAAGGTATAGAGACCCAGAACCAAGTGTGAAGGTGTGGACACGTGAAGGTGTGGACACGTGAACAGGTGAACAACGTGTGTACCTGGAAGGGGACGTCGGCCATGGTTTTAGCCAGGTAGTAGGCCTTCAGACTGTACCAGTAGTTCAGGTGTTCCCTCAGGAACACGCCCATCTCAAGAGGAACTGGGGTCAAAGGTCACGTCTCCGTCAGTCCTCCGGTACAGGCGAAGGACGGCGGTACAGTCAGAACACACTCACAGAAGAGCACACTCACAGGTGAGGACGGTAGGCATCAGAGCAGCAAACATGAGGAAGAGCATGGAGAAGAAGAGGAAGCCCGAGTTGCTGAGCACCTTCTTGGCCTCGTCCCCGATGCCCAGGTACAAGAGCCCGATGAGGACACCGATACCGATGTGGGACGAGATCCTGAGGTGGGTGAGCACCTGGGGGGGGCAGGGGGGTGAGTGTGTGTGTGTGTGTATGTATTTGTGAGAGTGTGTGTGTGTGTGTGTGCTGTGTGTGTGTGGGTGTGTTGTATTTGTGGGTGTGTGTGTGTGTCGTGTGTGTGTTGTGTGTGTTATGTGTGTGTATGTGTGGTGTGTGTTGTTGTGTTGTGTGTGTTTGTGTGTGTGTGTTGTGTGGTGTGTGTATGTGTGTGTGTGTTGTGTGGTGTGTGTGTTGTGTGTGTGTGTGTGTGGTGTGTGTGTGTTGTTGTATTTGTGAGTGTGTGTGTGTGTGTGTGTGTCTGTCGTGTGTGTGTGTGTGTGTGGTGTGTGTTGTTTGTGTGTGTGTGTGTGTCTGTCGGTGTGTGTGTGGGTGGTGTGTTGTTTTGTGGTGTGTGTGTGTTGTCGTGTGTGTGTGTTGTGGTGTGTGTGTATTTGTGGTGTGTGTGTTGTGTGTGTGTGTTGTGTGGTGTGTGTGTGTCGTTGTTTTGTGGTCGTGTGTGTGTGTGTGTGTGTTGTGTGTGTGTGGTGTGTGGGTGTGTTGTTTGGGGGGGGTCTGTGTGTGTGTGTGTGTGAGTGTGTGTATGTATTTGTGAGAGTGTGTGTGTGTCTGTACGTGTGTGTGTATGTGTGAGTGAGTGTGTGTATTTGTGAGAGTGTGTGTGTGTGTCTGTACGTGTGTGTGTGTATGTGTGAGTGTGTGTATGTATTTGTGAGTGTGTGTGTGTGTGTGTCTGTACGTGTGTGTGTATGTGTGAGTGTGTGTGTGTCTGTATGTATTTGTGAGAGTCTGTGTGTGTGTGTGTCTGTACGTGTGTGTGTATGTGTGAGTGTGTGTATGTATTTGTGAGAGTGTGTGTGTGTCTGTACGTGTGTGTGAATGTGTGAGTGTGTGTGTGTATGTATTTGTGAGAGTCTGTGTGTGTGTCTGTACGTGTGTGTGTGTGAGTGTGTGTATGTATTTGTGAGAGTGTGTGTGTGTGTCTGTACGTGTGTGTGTATGTGTGTGTATATGTGTGTGTATGTGTGTGTGTGTATGTATGTGTATGTGTGTATATGTGTGTGTATATGTGTGTGTGTGTGTATGTGTGAGTGTGTGTGTGTATGTGTATGTGTGTGTATGT
The DNA here is from genome assembly GCA_911728415.1 of Lagocephalus sceleratus. Lineage (NCBI taxonomy): Eukaryota > Metazoa > Chordata > Actinopteri > Tetraodontiformes > Tetraodontidae > Lagocephalus > Lagocephalus sceleratus. Next base: position 235,382 of record CAJVRN010000194.1, read on the forward strand.
GTGAGTGTGTGTATGTATGTGTGTGTGTGTGTGTGTGTGTGTGTGTGTGTCTCACAGAGTCTCTCAGGATGCTCAGCACTGTGCGCTGGAACAGGATGCAGAACTGAGTCTTGCAGCTTGCAGAGAAGCTGTGGCAGCCTTCAGACGTGTTCTCCTGTCACACAAACCTTCACTGAGGACGGGGGGGACAGGGGACGGGGGGGAGGGAGGGGACATGGGGATGGGGGGGACAGGGGACGGGGACGGGGGACGGGGGACAGGGGGAGGGGGGACATGGGGATGGGGGGACAGGGGGCGGGGACGGGGGACAGGGGGAGGGAGGGGACATGGGGATGGGGGGGACAGGGGCGGGGCGGGGCGGTGGACGGGGAGGGAGGGACATGGGGATGGGGGGACGGGGCGGGGGGGGACAGGGGGGAGGGGACATGGGGATGGGGGGACGGGGGGGGGCGGGGGACAGGGGGGGGAGGGGACATGGGGATGGGGGGGACGGGGACGGGGCGGGGCGGTGGACAGGGGAGGGGGGACATGGGGATGGGGGGACAGGGGACGGGGGACAGGGAGCGGGGACGGGGGACAGGGGGAGGGGGGACATGGGGATGGGGGGACAGGGACGGGGGACGGGGGACAGGGGGAGGGAGGGGACATGGGGATGGGGGGACAGGGGATGGGGGGACAGGGGACCGGGAGACGGGGGATGGGGGGGCAGACCAGACCTGGACTGTCCCCCTCCGTCCCCCATCCCCCTGTCCCTCTGTCCCTCTGTCCCCTGTCCATCTGTCCCCTCAGTCCCTCTTGTCTGCGGCGGCGCCATTGTTCACCTCGTCGTTGCGCTGCCACAGGAGGGGGTGGAGCTTGGCGCCTCCGTTAGGCTCCGCCTCCTGCTCTCTTTGGACCGCCTTGACGAGGCGGACCGTCTGGTCCCCGTACTCCCCAGACGCCACCTCCATCACTGCAGCAGTCACATGACAGCAGTCACATGACAGCAGTCACATGACAGCAAGTGGACCCCTGTTCTGATCCGTGAAGGTCGTCTTCATACAGATGTGCTGAACCTCAACATCTGTTAGAGCCAGCAGGCAGCTACAGAAACAGGCCAAGTTCTGGTGGTTCTAGGGGGGTTCTGGTGGTTCTGAGGGGTTCTGGTGGTTCTGAGGGGTTCTGGTGGTTCTAGGGGGGTTCTGGTGGTTCTGAGGGGTTCTGGTGGTTCTAGGGGGGTTCTGGTGGTTCTGAGGGGTTCTGGTGGTTCTATGGTGGTTCTGGTGGTTCTATGGGGGTTCTGGTGGTTCCAGGGGGTTCTGGTGGTTCTAGGGGGGTTCTGGTGGTTCCTGGGGGGTTCTGGTGGTTCTGAGGGGTTCTGGTGGTTCCTGGGGGGTTCTGGTGGTTCTGTTAGGGTTAACCATCTGTTGATTTCTTACCGAAGTCGGCCGGGTTGTGGTAGGTGGGACAGTTGAGTCCAAGGTCCCTCAGGTAGGGGACCAGGGCGGAGACGCGTCCTCGGTAGATGCACTGACCCTGACTCAGCACATACAGCTGAAACAGGTCACACTGTTAGTCACCATGGCAACAGCGGTTCTGATCCGATCAGAAGGTGCTCGACCTTGTCGAAGAGCTCAAAGAGTTTGGCGCTGGGCTGGTGGATGGTGCAGATGATGGTGCGCCCCCCCTGAGCCAGAGCCTTGAGCAGGGACACCACCTGGAAGCAGGACGAGCTGTCCAGGCCGCTGCAGGACAGGAGGACAGGACAGGACAGGACAGGAGGACAGGACGGGACGGGACAGGAGGACAGGACAGGACAGGACAGGACAGGAGGACAGGACAGGACGGGAGGACAGGACGGGAGGACAGGGAGGGGACAGGAGGAGAGGACAGGACAGGGGGACAGGACAGGAGGACAGGACAGGACAGGGGGAGGACAGGAGGACGGGACAGGAGGAGAGGACAGACAGGAGGACAGGACAGGACAGGAGGACAGGAGGAGGGGACAGACAGGAGGACAGGGCGGGACAGGAGGACGGAGGAGGACAGGAGGAGAGGACAGACAGGAGGACAGGACAGGACAGGAGGACAGGACGGGAGGACAGGACAGGAGGAGAGGACAGGAGGACAGGACGTCCCTCCAGGTCAGCACACCGGCCCCCCACAGACCCCGCCCCCCCAGGTGAAGCCCTCACCTGGTGGGCTCATCAAAGAACATGACGGGGGGGTTGTTGACCAGCTCCTGAGCGATGGCCAACCTCTTCCTCTGTCCCCCGGACAGGTGAGACGTCCTGGTGTGGACACAGTCCAGCAGACCCAGAGCCACCAGGATCTCCTGGACCTGGACACACACACACACAGTCAGACACACACACACACAGTCAGACACACACACAGACAGTCAGACACACACACACAGACAGTCAGACACACAGTCAGACACACACACACAGTCAGACACACACACAGACAGTCAGACACACAGTCAGACACACACACACAGACAGTCAGACACACACAGTCAGACACACACACAGTCAGACACACACACACAGACAGTCAGACACACAGACAGTCAGACACACACACAGTCAGACACACACACAGTCAGACACACACAGACAGTCAGACACACACAGTCAGACACACACACAGACAGTCAGACACACACACAGTCAGACACACACACAGTCAGACACACACACAGACAGTCAGACACACAGTCAGACACACACACACAGACAGTCAGACACACACAGTCAGACACACACACAGACAGTCACACACACACAGTCAGACACACACACAGTCAGACACACACACACAGTCAGACACACACACAGACAGTCAGACACACAGTCAGACACACACAGTCAGACACACACACAGACAGTCAGACACACACAGTCAGACACACACACAGTCAGACACACACACAGTCAGACACACACACACAGTCACACACACACAGTCAGACACACACACACAGTCACACACACACACACACACCCACACTCTCCGAGGGTGGGGGCGGTCCCTCAGGACAGGTAGGGGGCGTGGCCCTCACCATCTTCCTGCGGGCTCCACTTCTCTCCTGGAGCTTCAGGTTGGCGGAGACCTGCAGAAACACCAGGAGGTTCAGGTTCACCTGAGGACCACGCCCTCTGGTTGTCATGGTTACAACACAACGTCTGTGAGTGGGCGTGGCCCCGCCCCTGGTACCATCATGGCCTCCTGGACTGTCAGGTGGGGCAGCAGCATGTCGTCCTGCATGATGTAGCAGGACACCTTCCTGAAGGAGCGCAGGTCCCGGGCCTGCCCGTTGATCTGGATCTCCCCCTTCATCCCCGTCTCCCTGGGAACAACAGCAGCATCCTGGGAACTGGACCGGGACCAGGACCAGACCAGACCTGGACCTGGGCCTGGGCCAGGGCCAGGGCCAGGGCCAGGGGCCAGGGCCAGGACCAGACCAGACTGGACCTGGACCTGGACCTGGACCAGGACCTGGACCAGACCAGACTGGACCTGGACCTGGACCTGGACCTGGACCTGGACCTGGACCTGGACCTGGATCAGGACCTGGACCAGACCAGACTGAATCAGGACCAGGACCAGGCCAGAATGGACCAGGACCAGACCAGACCAGACCAGACTGGTCCTGGCCCTGGTCCTGGCCCTGGCCCTGGCCCTGGCCCTGGACCAGGACCAGGACCAGGACCAGGACCAGGACCAGCTTGGACCAGAACATGCTACTGTGTGTCACAGCAACCCGGTAAGGAATGTTTCGAAGAAGCTGATGTTCCGTTGAAGTTCTTCAGGACATCGTCCCACAGGTACGCACCTGTAGCCAGCCAGGATGTTCATGAGGGTGGACTTCCCAGCTCCTGAAGGTCCCATGATGGCCACTAGTTCTCCACTGGTGAATTTCCCAGAAATCCCTCTGAGCAGGGTTTTATATCCTGAAACAAGAGAGGGACCACATGAGGAACCATGAGAGGGACCAGAGAAACCACCAGAGGGATCAGAGGAACCACCAGAGGTCCCACCAGAGGAACCATCAAAAGAACTACCAGAGGAACCACCAGAGGGACCAGAGGTCCCATCAGAGGAACCATCAGAGGAACCACCAGATGGACCAGAGGAACCAACAGAGGGACCAGAGGAACCACCAGAGGAACCAACAGAGGAAGCACCAGAGGGACCAGAGGAACCACCAGAGGGACCAGAGGAACCAGCAGAGGAACCAACAGAGGGACCAGATGAACCACCAGATGAACCACCAGAGGAACCAACAGAGGAACCAACAGAAGGACCAGAGGAACCACCAGAGGAACCACCAGAGGAACCACCAGAGGAACCAGAGGAACCACCAGAGGGACCACCAGAGGGACCAGAGGAACCACCAGAGGGACCACCAGAGGGACCAGAGGAACCACCAGAGGGACCAGAGGAACCACCAGAGGGACCACCAGAGGGACCAGAGGAACCACCAGAGGGACCAGAGGACAGACTTCTTCTTCTTGGAGAACAGACGACCTCTGGAGAAATTGAACTTTTTCAAGTTTCACCCTTTCTAATCCTTACCGTGGAAACGAGATGTGTGTAACCTCAGCCAGGAGTGGGCGGAGCTGAGTGGTCACCTGAGCAGGTGTGAACAGGTGGAGAGTGAAACTGGAGGGAAACCAGAGCTGCTGGTCCAGCCTCCAGCGAACAAAGCAGCATTGAGTCAGGAATGTGAACAGGCGGCTGCGCCGGTGCGGCTACAGCCGGACATTATCAGTGTGGTCGGAGCAGCTCCGCCCACAGCTGAGCGCTCACTACCGCCACCTGCTGGACGGACCCCCCACACACCTGCAGCAGGTCAACGTGTTGACCTCTGACCCAAGTTCAGATGAGTCTCTCTCTCACACACACAGACACAAACACACACACTCTCACATACACACACTCACAAACACTCACACACGCACTCACACACTGACACACACACGCACTCACACACTGACACACACACTGACACACACACTGACACACACACACTCACAGGAACATTTCAGATGTTCTTGTGTGACACAGCTGTGTCTAATCTGACCTGCAGCTATTTACAGGACTGACTGGGATTAACAGATTACAGCCCAATAATCTCACTCACTCACACACACACACACACACACACACACACACACACACACACACACACACACCATCACAATGATAATATTGTTGGGGCACTTTGAGGTAAAACTGTGATGGTTGTTGTCCTTCAACCCACGACCTGGTCCTGTTCTGTCCTGGTCAGGGTCAGGGTCGGGGTCAGGGTCAGGGTCGGGGTCAGGGTCAGGATCGGGGTCGGGCTGCAGAAGGTCGGGGGGCGTGGCTGCCGGTGGCTGACCGACAGTAACCTGCCCCACTCTGATCCTCTGACATCAACAGATCTCAGATCAGCGGTGGTTCCCCGTTAGCACCGAGCTAAGCCAGGGGCCATTATGTACAGCCCACACGAGTGTTGCCTAGCAACAACTACAGTTTCAATAACGGAAAAGAGTGGGAAACCCCGACGTCTGTCTTGGCTCCGCCCCCTCCTGACCTACCTTTCTTCCTCCACCAGGGCCCCTCTCTGACCGAGTACGACACGCTCTTGAACTCTATGTTGACCGCCGGTCGCCGTGGTAACGAGGAGAACCTCTGTGCCTCCATCAGACTGTTGTCCACCCTCTTGGGGGGTGCATGCAGCAGCGGCGTGAGCGGGCCGCCGGCGGGCCGCTTCTTCACCTCCTCGTCCAGCGAGATGCACACGGAGCGCGGGTCCAGCATCAGGTCCGGAGGCCCGTTGGTGTTCTGGAGGGTGGGAGCAGATCGGGTCAAACCAGAACGGGTCAGAACTGGCACCAGTACCACGGACGGCCGGGAGGGGGCATCTGACAGGTACGCCCACACCTGAGGATAAGCCCCGCCCCTTAGAATCAAAGCAGTCAAGAACCAGAACCATCTCAGCGAGTCTGGAGGTCTCAGGACCAGGTCGGTTCCTGGAGGCCTCACCAACACCCAACCGGGTCCAACCTCCCAACATCAGTCACAGCAGAACCACCTGGACCAGCACCTGCTGGAGACCACTGGGGACGTCCTGATGGTCCCTGAGGGCAGCGAGCCAAGTCTGGGACCGGTCCAGTCTGCTACTGGTCCAGCCTGGGACCGGTCCAGTTTGAGACCAGTCCAGCCCAGCCCAGAGTGGTACTGGTCCCGGCCCGGCCCGGCCCGTCCCGGCCCAGCCCAGAGGGGTACTGGTCCCGGCCCGGCCCGTCCCGGCCCAGCCCAGAGTGGTACTGGTCCCGGCCCAGCCCGGCCCAGCCCAGAGTGGTACTGGTCCCGGCCCGGCCCAGCCCAGTGTGGCACTGGTCCCAGCCCAGCCCAGAGTGGTACTGGTCCCGGCCCAGCCCGGCCCAGCCCAGAGTGGTACTGGTCCCGGCCCGGCCCAGCCCAGTGTGGCACTGGTCCCAGCCCAGCCCAGAGTGGTACTGGTCGCGGCCCGGCCCGGCCCAGCCCAGTGTGGTGCTGGTCCCGGCCCAGCCCAGAGTGGTACTGGTCCCGGCCCGGCCCGGCCCAGCCCAGTGTGGTACTGGTCCCGGCCCCCGTACTCACCATGATGATGGAGTTGGTGATGGAGGGGTTGTGGATGGACCAGGCCGCCACCAGACAGGCCATGATGGCCGAGACTGACGAGCCTCCCTCCGCAGCTCGGCTTCCCCCGCCCTGGCTCCGCCCCCATCTGGCTCCGCCCACCTCCTGGGCTGCTTCGGCGTGGCTCCGCCCACTTCTTGGTCACGCCTACCGGGCTCTGTGATTGGTGGAGCGCATGCGTTGCTTGATCCAGATTCTGGAGCCTCGAACAGAACCGTCAGTCTGACGGACTGTTGCACCGTGACGATGACCCCGTCTCCATAGCAACAGCTTAGACGGCAGTCTGTCAGCGTGACCTCTTCAAAACAAATCAGGAAGCTCAAGGGAGGTTCTGGACGAGTCCAGACTCAGGAGCAGCTTCCATCCAGAACCTGAACCAGACCATGTAGGAGAGGCAGAACCATTCACGGTCCTGACCCTCAAACTGAAGATCAGAACCTCACCTAGGGTCCTGACCCTCAAACTGAAGATCAGAACCTCACCCAGGGTCCTGACCCTCAAACTGAAGATCAGAACCTCACCCAGGGTCCTGACCCTCAAACGGGTCTGAAGATCAGAACCTCACCCAGGGTCCTGACCCTCAGACGGGTCTGAAGATCAGAACCTCACCCAGGGTCCTGACCCTCAAACGGGTCTGAAGATCAGAACCTCACCCAGGGTCCTGACCCTCAGACGGGTCTGAAGATCAGAACCTCACCCAGGGTCCTGACCCTCAAACTGAAGATCAGAACCTCCCCAGGGTCCTGACCCTCAAACTGAAGATCAGAACCTCACCCAGGGTCCTGACCCTCAAACTGAAGATCAGAACTTGACCCTGTTATCAGGTGGGTCTGCTGGGCTGGACGCGCCTGCAGCGCCACCTGGTGGTGGAGCTCAGGAACCGCTGACGTGTGAGTCTGTTGAAGAAGCTGCCATCAGTCAGAGTTCAGTCACATCTTTTAATAGGATCAAAGACATCAAAGACACAAACACACGCTGACTTCCTGTTGGGTGAAGCAACCTTCCCCAGGCTGGAGGAGCAACAGGGAGAAGCGGCGCCTCTGCTGTCCAGCTGCTTTTGTTCCCCTTAGCTCCGCCCCCTGGCCCAAACACGCCACACAAACCTCCACAAGCCCGCGTTCCTGAGCGAAGACCGAAAAGCTAAAAAAGAGGAGCGAGGAGCCGAGGCGCAGGCGGGCCTCTACTTGGTCTTCTTGTCCGAGGCCAGCGTGTCGTGCAGCCTGGAGATGCACCTGTCGAACTGGTCCATCACCAGCGTCCCGCCCTCGTCGAAGAACGCCGACACCGACTTGGTGAACTCCGCCTCCCTGTAGCGCTTGGACTTCCCGTCGGTGAAGGACACCCTGAGGGTGTACTGGTCATCGAACCTGTGGGGGGAGGGGAGAGGGGTGAGGCTGGGGGTGAGGCTGGGGGGGGAGGCTGGGGGGGGGGCTGGGAGAACCTCTTGAGGGAGGAGGACAGGTGCCAGGTGTGGTCGGGGTCCATCCCAGCAGGGTCCTTGAGCAGCGCCACCAGGAAGATGTTCTTCTCCTTGTAGGACGTGTAGAGCGTCAGCACGCCCATCATGATGAAGTAGGTGAGGGAGGCGGAGCTAAGGATCACGTCGTCACATAACCACTGTTACCGTGGCAACGCCCGCAGAGCGCGGCGCCGCCCGACCACTCGGCCGTCACAGGATATGACACGACGCAGCACGCCAGCACGGGGCGGGACTCGGGGAAGGGGTAGAGGTAGTCCCAGACCAGCGCCAGCATGGCGAACAGGCAGGACACGGTGCAGATGAGCAGGCGCCCGTCCACCAGGCAGAAGTTCTCCATGTAGCCAAACTTCTCCAGCATCACCTGGAGCACAGAGTCAGCTGAGGGGGGGCTCAGGGGAGGGACCCCCCACCAGGGGAGGGACCCCCCACCAGGGGAGGGACCCCCACAGAGTCAGCTGAGGGGGGGCTCAGGGGAGGGACCCCCCACCAGGGGAGGGACCCCCCCTTAAAAGGGGAGGGACCCCCCCCACAGAGTCAGCTGAGGGGGGGCTCAGGGGAGGGACCCCCACCAGGGGAGGGACCCCCACAGAGTCAGCTGAGGGGGGGCTCAGGGGAGGGACCCCCCACCAGGGGAGGGACCCCCCCTTAAAAGGGGAGGGACCCCCCCCACAGAGTCAGCTGAGGGGGGGCTCAGGGGAGGGACCCCCACCAGGGGAGGGACCCCCCCCCACAGAGTCAGCTGACCGAGGTAGGGGCCCCCTCAAGAACTGACCACCCCCCAGAGGAAGTCCCCCCCCTCCTCCCCACACACACACACACACACAGGAAGTCCCCCCCCCCCCACACACACACACACACACACACACACAGGAAGCCCCCCCCCCCCACACACACACACACACACACACACACACACACACACAGGAAGCCCCCCTCCCCACACACACACACACAGGAAACCCCCCTCCCCACACACACACACACAGGAAGCCCCCTCCCCCTCCCCACACACACAGGAAGCCCCCCTCCCCACACACACACACACACACACACACACACACACACACAGGAAGCCCCCCTCCCCACACACACACACACACACACACACACACAGGAAGCCCCCCTCCCCCACACACACACACACACAGGAAACCCCCCCTCCCCACACACACACACACAGGAAGCCCCCCTCCCCCTCCCCACACACACAGGAAGCCCCCTCCCCCACACACACACACACACACACACACACACACACACAGGAAGCCCCCTCCCCACACACACACACACACACACACACACACACACAGGAAGCCCCCCTCCCCACACACACACACACACACAGAAACCCCCTCCCCACACACACACACAGGAAGCCCCCCTCCCCCCACACACACACACACAGGAAGCCCCCTCCCCCCCCCCCCACACACACAGGAAGCCCCCTCCCCACACACACACACACAGGAAGCCCCCCTCCCCACACACACACACACACACACACACAGGAAGCCCCCCCCACCTTCTTGGCTGCATCGTCCAGAGAGTTCTTGACAGCGGCTCCGTCCCATTTGTCAATCTTCACTGGTTTTTCATCAATTCGCCACTGAAACGATGAAACAATGAAACGATGAAACGATGAAACAATGAAACGATGAAACGATGAAACAATGAAACGATGAAACGATGAAACGATGAAACGATGAAACGATGAAACAATGAAACGATGAAACAATGAAACGATGAAACGATGAAACGATGAAACAATGAAACGATGACGACAGTCAAACATTCGATCTTTAACTATCAATGTTACTTTTAAGGTTAAAGTTAGGGTCAGGGTCAGAGTTAGGGTCAGAGTTAGGGTCAGGGTCAGAGTTAGGGTCAGAGTTAGGGTCAGGGTCAGGGTTAGAGTTAGGGTCAGGGTCAGAGTTAGGGTCAGGGTCAGAGTTAGGGTCAGAGTTAGGGTCAGGGTCAGAGTCAGGGTCAGGGTCAGAGTTAGGGTCAGAGTTAGGGTCAGGGTCAGAGTCAGAGTTAGGGTCAGAGTCAGAGTCAGGGTCAGGGTCAGAGTCAGAGTTAGGGTCAGGGTCAGAGTCAGGGTCAGGGTCAGAGTTAGGGTCAGGGTCAGAGTTAGGGTCAGGGTCAGGGTCAGGGTCAGAGTCAGGGTCAGGGTCAGAGTTAGGGTCAGGGTCAGGGTCAGAGTCAGAGTTAGGGTCAGAGTCAGGGTCAGGGTCAGAGTCAGAGTTAGGGTCAGGGTCAGAGTCAGGGTCAGAGTCAGGGTCAGGGTCAGAGTCAGGGTCAGGGTCAGAGTCAGAGTCAGAGTCAGAGTTAGGGTCAGAGTCAGGGTCAGGGTCAGAGTTAGGGTCAGAGTTAGGGTCAGGGTCAGAGTTAGGGTCAGAGTTAGGGTCAGAGTTAGGGTCAGGGTCAGAGTCAGAGTTAGGGTCAGAGTCAGGGTCAGAGTCAGGGTCAGGGTCAGAGTCAGAGTCAGAGTCAGGGTCAGAGTCAGGGTCAGAGTCAGAGTTAGGGTCAGGGTCAGAGTTAGGGTCAGAGTTAGGGTCAGAGTTAGGGTCAGGGTCAGAGTTAGGGTCAGAGTTAGGGTCAGAGTTAGGGTCAGGGTCAGAGTCAGAGTTAGGGTCAGGGTTAGGGTCAGAGTCAGGGTCAGAGTCAGGGTCAGGGTCAGAGTCAGGGTCAGGGTCAGACCAGGTGTGTTCATCACAAATATTAACTCCTACTAGCTCTAGGTGAAACACACAGGACGATGCTAACGATGCTAAAGCCTGAAGAGGTCTCTGAACGCTGAATAAAGGCGGTCGAGCACAGGTTGAAATGAGAAGGTGAGGTCAAGGACAGGTGAAGGTGAGAGGAGGAGAGGTCAGGAGAGGTCAAGGACAGAGGGGGATGAGAACAGACGTGATGATTCTGGGTGAGGGTTCGAGGAAGAGGAATGAACATCTGGAAGCAGCGACCTGAGAAGCGTCTGTCACACACTTCTCACACACCTCTCACACACCTCTCACACACCTCACACACACCTCTCACACACCTCACACGTCTGTTCTAACCCGTGCTCCAGCTTTAAAGGCATTATTTGAGATAAAAGACATCAAAGCCACGTTTCCTTGATGAGATCGTGGAAGCTGAGCACAGCGATGCTGTGAACGAGGCTAACAGAGCGCAGCCCGGCCACATTCTGAGGGCTGTTCTACTCTCTTTTCTTCATAATTCGAGGTTTAAAGACTAAAAATGATCAATTATTACCTTTTCTAACAGCCCACTCTTTCCGTTCCTCGCAGCCGCCATCTTGTCGTCCACGGTGACCTGGATTCGTCTGATTGGCCCCTAAAACCACGTGACACGGAAAGCGGGGACGTCATTGGATGCATTCAAACTGAAGGCGATGTGTGACGTCACCAGTAAAGTTTGGTGCTGATGCTCGAACAGATGTGACAGATGTGACGATTAAACCAGTTTAGAGGCCACGAGACTGTCGTCGATGCGACAAACACGACACGACACATTTGTGAACGTCTGACCTGTGTTTGTGCTTCTTTAACACTAACACATGTGATCCAGTCAGCACCCCCTGACGCCTCTGAGACCAAACAAGAAAGAGAAGAAGGCTCTTCACTCTCCAGGCTCTTCACTCTCCAGGCTCTTCACTCTCCAGGCTCTTCACTCTTCAGGCTCTTCACTCTTCAGGCTCTTCACTCTCCAGGCTCTTCACTCTTCAGGCTCTTCACTCTCCAGGCTCTTCACTCTTCAGGCTCTTCACTCTTCAGGCTCTTCACTCTCCAGGCTCTTCACTCTTCAGGCTCTTCACTCTCCAGGCTCTTCACTCTCTTCACTCTCCAGGCTCTTCACTGTCTTCACTCTCCAGGCTCTTCACTGTCTTCACTCTCCAGGCTCTTCACTCTTCAGGCTCTTCACTCTTCAGGCTCTTCACTCTTCAGGCTCTTCACTCTCCAGGCTCTTCACTCTTCAGGCTCTTCACTCTTCAGGCTCTTCACTCTCCAGGCTCTTCACTCTCTTCACTCTTCAGGCTCTTCACTCTCCAGGCTCTTCACTCTTCAGGCTCTTCACTCTCCAGGCTCTTCACTCTCCAGGCTCTTCACTCTTCAGGCTCTTCACTCTCCAGGTTCTTCACTCTTCAGGCTCTTCACTCTCCAGGCTCTTCACTCTTCAGGCTCTTCAGTCTTCAGGCTCTTCACTCTCTTCACTCTCCAGGCTCTTCACTGTCTTCACTCTCCAGGCTCTTCACTGTCTTCACTCTCCAGGCTCTTCACTCTTCAGGCTCTTCACTCTTCAGGCTCTTCACTCTTCAGGCTCTTCACTCTCCAGGTTCTTCACTCTTCAGGCTCTTCACTCTCCAGGCTCTTCACTCTCCAGGCTCTTCAGTCTTCAGGCTCTTCACTCTCTTCACTCTCCAGGCTCTTCACTGTCTTCACTCTCCAGGCTCTCAGGCTCTTCACTGTCTTCACTCTCCAGGCTCTTCACTCTTCAGGCTCTTCACTCTTCAGGCTCTTCACTCTTCAGGCTCTTCACTCTTCAGGCTCTTCACTCTCCAGGCTCTTCACTCTTCAGGCTCTTCACTCTTCAGGCTCTTCACTCTTCAGGCTCTTCACTCTCCAGGCTCTTCACTCTTCAGGCTCTTCAGTCTTCAGGCTCTTCACTCTCTTCACTCTCCAGGCTCTTCACTGTCTTCACTCTCCAGGCTCTTCACTGTCTTCACTCTCCAGGGTCTTCACTCTTCAGGCTCTTCACTCTTCAGGCTCTTCACTCTCTTCACTCTCCAGGCTCTTCACTCTCTTCACTCTCCAGGCTCTTCACTCTTCAGGCTCTTCACTCTTCAGGCTCTTCACTCTTCAGGCTCTTCGCTCTTCACTCTTCAGGCTCTTCACTCTCTTCCCTCTCCAGGCTCTTCACTCTTCAGGCTCTTCACTCTTCAGGCTCTTCACTCTTCAGGCTCTTCACTCTCCAGGCTCTTCACTCTTCAGGCTCTTCACTCTTCAGGCTCTTCACTCTCCAGGCTCTTCAGTCTTCAGGCTCTTCACTCTCTTCACTCTCCTGGTTCTTCACTCTCTTCACTCTTCAGGCTCTTCACTCTCCAGGCTCTTCACTCTTCAGGCTCTTCACTCTTCAGGCTCTTCACTCTCCAGGCTCTTCACTCTTCAGGCTCTTCACTCTTCAGGCTCTTCACTCTCCAGGCTCTTCACTCTTCAGTCTCCAGGCTCTTCACTCTTCAGGCTCTTCACTCTCCAGGCTCTTCACTCTTCAGGCTCTTCAGTCTTCAGGCTCTTCACTCTCCAGGCTCTTCACTCTTCGGGCTCTTCACTCTCCAGGCTCTTCACTCTTCAGGCTCTTCACTCTCCAGGCTCTTCACTCTTCAGGCTCTTCACTCTCCAGGCTCTTCACTCTTCGGGCTCTTCAGTCTTCAGGCTCTTCGGTCTTCAGAAGCTGCTCGTTCCGTTTTCTCCTTGAACATCTGCAGCAGGTGTTGCACCTCCAGGCCGTCAGGGGGCGCTCACGCACCTCGTGACCTCTGTAGGGAGGCAGAACTAAAAACGGGAAGTTGATGAGCGCCCGTTAAAACTACAACTCTGGTTTAACAGATTAACGAGTAAAATCCTCGTCGATCCGTTAAATCTCCATCAACCACACTTTGCCGATGGAGGTTCCAGCTTTTAAGTTTCCTAAAGGACCGCAGACGTGCAGCGAAATGAGTGTTGGAGGAACTACAGTACCCACAATCCTCAGCGCGACGACTCCGATCAATTTAGACGGTTTCATTAATTAGAAACAAAAACGGATAAAATATGAAGCAGATAAAAATCTTTAGTTTTATTGGAAAACCGTCGCAGCCGAAGCACTGACCAGCCTGAGGGTCACATGACACGGAATGATTGAGTTGTGATTCTTGAAGGCAAAAGAGCAGATTGATGAACCTTTGATTATTGGCAGATGTCTTTGATCAGGTTTCCTTGGCCCCGCCTCCAGTGACCGCCCGCGTCTTCATTCATTCATTCATTCATTCATTCATCTGCTTGTGTGGACCTGACCAGATCCCTCCGTCTTGTTCAATAAAAACATGTTATCAAATTGTAGATTGTACAGTTTGTGTAAAGCCCCCAGGGTTGCATATGTGAACTACTTCCTGTCCCGCTGCCTCGCCATCCTTACAGCTTTTGGTTGAGCCGCCGGGAGCTCCTCAGACTGTACCTGCGCCGGTTCTGGTTGGACATCCAGGAGCGCAGGCAGTAGGAGTCGGCGCTGCTGCGGCCGCCGCCGCCGTCCCGGTCAAACTGTCTCTGCAGCTTCAGGGCGAGCGCCCGGTCGCGGCGCTCCAGCTGGACGCGGCTGATGTAGCGCTCGTCGCGCGTGTCCTGGGCCGCCGGGCGACTCCTCTTGAGGTCGAAGTCGTGGTCCTGGTCCAGGTGTTTGGTCTTCTGCTCCCTCTTCCTGCCCCTCTGCGAGGGGGGCTTCCAGGGGCCCTGGGGGTCCTTTGGCACTAGTTTGCAGGCGTGGCAGCCGTAGCCGCGGCTGAACGGCGACGGCTTACGGCCGAACACCAGCGCGCCGCCGCAGGGCCCAGGAGCGCCCCCCTTGGACTCCGGACCCCTGAGGGCGGGCTCGCTGTGGACGGCGGCCGGCGCCTTTGCCGGCTGTTTCTGGAAGGACTCGCTGTCTGCGGCCGGCAGCTCGAACGTCAGCTTCCTCTTGTTGCCGGGCGGCGCCGCGTCTCCGCAGCGCGCGGCGGCGGCGGCCTGACAGGAGGAGCCCAGGTCGATGGCGGGGCTCGTCAGCGTGGCCTTGGAGTTGAGCCGGATGTTCTGGCGGTCCACCTCGATCTGCCTCCACTTCTGCAGCACGGCGGGGCTGGCCTCGTAGCTGGTGGCCTTCTGCAGCCCGCGGGTCAGGTTCCTGGGCGTGGACTTCACGATGGTGGGCTCCAGCAGGCGCCCGTCCGGCAGCCGCTTGGGGGGCGTGCACGGCGAGCAGACGATGGGCTTGAAGTGATTGAACTCTTCAGAAATGCTGTCGTTGCTGTCGGGGCTGATGGAGCGCTCCGGCCTGGGCAGCGAGAGGGCCAGAGGAGCCGCCGAAGACCCCAGCACGGTTCTCCAGAGGAGCCTCCGCTCGGGGGCGGTGGCGGCGAGGGCCGAGGCCGAGCCGCTGTTCTCCGAGGACAAGAGGATTCCTGCTGCGTAGCTGTGAGCAACAGAGCCCTGGAGGAGGAGAGGAGAGAAAGCAGCTTTAGAGGACGGCCTCAGACGGACCTTCAGCCCAGGCATCGTGATGTTTGAGGCTGGACCTTCAGCCTCTACCTCGGCGCTCAGCAGCACGCCTACATTTGAGGGGCGTTTGAGAGGCTGAGCATCAGAGTGTAGACCTCAGACAGCGTCTGTTAGGTCTTGAGGAGCTCCTTTCACTGACCCAGAGCACCAGTGAACACCAACAGAGCGAGGTATGGTACCATCAGGACCACAACTCAGAAACGCTGATGATCCAAAAAACAGCCTCACAGTGTGTGGGCATGCAGGGGGTCTCCTGAGAGGAGGACCATACAGTCAACACAACCATCTTCAGCCTTCCCTGGAAACAAACGCGCTCACATGGACCTGCAGTAACACTGTTGTGACGGTGTTCCCTGGTCCCTCCAGTCCAGGTGTAGTCCAGGTACACGTCACACTTGAACGGCGCAGCTTCAGAGTTCTGATAGTCAGAAGACATCTGACCAAAGTGTCCCAAAGGACGTTTTCATTCATACCAAACCTACAGAAGAGGGAGGCCTCTCACGATTTGGTTCTGGATCAACGAGCGTCAGCAGTAACGGTGGCGCCGTGGAGCTGCCCTCTCCAGCATCACACAACCTCAGCTCTCAAGCCACCTCTGTTTTTAAATGGAGATGTTCTCCTGGAGGTGTTCTCAGCTGATGATGAGCTACCAGCAGTCAAAAGGTTGTCCTGAGGCCAGGCAGGGACACTCTGGACATGGACAAACCTTCTGACAGACATTATAGCCACGCCCACAAACAGTTAACGCGCCGCATGCTGTTGGTAGAACGTACATGGTCGGGCAGCGGCGGCTGGGTGGCGCTCTTCCATTTGCATCCTTGGTCTTCCGTTGCATTGGTGCAGCTCTGACTCCTCTGAGAACCACTGAAGAAGACGACACAGCTTAGACCTTCTGCTGCTCGAGGAAGAGTCACCTCGCTGACATTCCAGCTCACCTGAACCCAGACCAGGCTTTGGATTTCCGAATGAAGGCCGACATGTTCTGGATCCTCCAGCTGAGGGGCTCCTCGTTCTCTGAGTCTGACAGAACCCCCTGAAAAAACACAACTACTCACACAACAGCCAAACGGATGATTTCCAATCCCACCAAGATTTATTCATTATGATGAGGAACTCTCATCATGGATTTAGAGAATGATAACACTAGATGATCCCAGATAATCTGATTTTATCCTCTTAATTTGAATAAAAAAAATACCTTTGAGGATCGTCGAGATCTCAAGATAATACTCAATTAACAGAGTCATTTGTACTCACAGGTTCTTCATCAGCTGAACTGGGAGGGTTCCTCCTCTTCATCTCATCTCTGTCTTCAAACATCAGCTGAAACAAACAAACAGTCAGTGAGGGAATCGGCCTGGTGTGCTGCGTTCGCCGGCTCCTACCACACAACTCGCTCACCTTGTGCTTGCCTGTGGACGAAGACAAAAGATCACATTTGGAGACCAGACCTGGAGAGACAAAAACATCTGTGGAGCAGACAAGAAGGTCTGTCAGACCAGGCACTGAAACAAAATCACCATCAAACGGGTCAGAAGGTCTCAATCCACCTCAGTAATCACCTGAAGTTTCCAAACCTTCACCTGCACAAGTATTTCCAGACTGGTTTTACAGATGCCACGTACTGGTTTAGTATCAGTGTGTTAATGATCAACAACAACACAAACAACTTCATCGTCTTTAAAAAAGAAAGAAGGAACAGATTTGGCTGTAGCAGTCATCTTTGCAGTAGTAGTACAATAGTACACACAGCAGCAGTAATTGTAGTAACAACAGCAGTGGTAGTAACAACAACAGCAGTAGTAGTAGTGTAGTACTGCTGTAGTAGTGTAGTGCCACTGTAGTAATAGTAGTAGCACTGCTATTGCGGTAACTGTAATAGTAACAGCACCAGTACTACTATATTGTTGTTGAAGTTACTGTAGTAGTGACAGCACCTGTACAACTGTAGTGTTATAGTAACTGCAGTAGTAAAACAGCAGTACTTCTGTAGTGTTGTTGTAGTTACTGTAGTAGTAACAGCAGCTGTAGTACTGTAGTGTTGTAATTACTGTAGTAATGACAGCAGCTGTAGTACTGTAGTAACAACAGCTGTAGTACTGTAGTAACAGCAGCTGTACTACTGTAATGTTGTAGTTACTGTAGTAACAGAAGAAGCTGTAGTACTGTAGTAACAACAGCTGTAGTACTGTAGTAACAACAGCTGTAGTACTGTAGTAACAGCAGCTGTACTACTGTAATGTTGTAGTTACTGTAGTAACAGAAGAAGCTGTAGTACTGTAGTAACAACAGCTGTAGTACTGTAGTAACAACAGCTGTAGTACTGTAATGTTGTAGTTACTGTAGTAACAGAAGAAGCTGTAGTACTGTAGTAACAACAGCTGTAGTACTGTAGTAACAGCAGCTGTACTACTGTAGAGTTGTAGTTACTGTAGTAACAGAAGAAGCTGTAGTACTGTAGTAACAACAGCTGTAGTACTGTAGTAACAGCAGCTGTACTACTGTAGAGTTGTAGTTACTGTAGTAACAGAAGAAGCTGTAGTACTGTAGTAACAACAGCTGTAGTACTGTAGTAACAGCAGCTGTAGTACTGTAGTAACAACAGCTGTAGTACTGTAATGTTGTAGTTACTGTAGTAACAGAAGAAGCTGTAGTACTGTAGTAACAACAGCTGTAGTACTGTAGTAACAGCAGCTGTACTACTGTAGAGTTGTAGTTACTGTAGTAACAGAAGAAGCTGTAGTACTGTAGTAACAACAGCAGTAGTACTGTAGTAACAGCAGCTGTAGTACTGTAATGTTGTAGTTACTGTAGTAACAGAAGAAGCTGTAGTACTGTAGTAACAACAGCTGTAGTACTGTAGTAACAGCAGCTGTACTACTGTAGAGTTGTAGTTACTGTAGTAACAGAAGAAGCTGTAGTACTGTAGTAACAACAGCTGTAGTACTGTAGTAACAACAGCTGTAGTACTGTAGTAACAGCAGCTGTACTAATGTAATGTTGTAGTTACTGTAGTAACAGAAGAAGCTGTAGTACTGTAGTAACAGCAGCTGTAGTACTGTAGAGTTGTAGTCAGCCAACAGGTCTGGACATGTCCTCCTCGCTGATGACAACCGTGCAGGCTTCCGTACACCTTCATGCTCAGTCTAAACCTCTGTTTTAAGCAGCGAGTGAACCTTGTCCCCACGTGACGGGGAGCGTGGCCCACCGGGGGAGGTGTCGCTACAGCCCGACTGACTGTCGGGGCCGGAGGAGCTCTGGGCCACATCTCAACTTCAGGGAGGCCGAACCGGGCCTGGTGGACCTCAACACGGCACAAAGTTGCGCCGGGTCCCCGGCCCCCCCGGCCCCGGGCCCCCCCCCTCACCCCCTCACACCCCCCTCACCCCCTCACCCCCCCCTCACCCCCTCACCCCTCGGGCCGTCGCCGTCCCTCCTGCCCGGCCTGCCGCTGCTCCTCTCCGGGTCGGTCCTCCGGAGGGGCCGCTCTCCGGAACACGCGTGCCTCCGGGTCGGGGACGGGGGCTGGGCTGGGTGTCCCGAGACGGGGCTGCAGCCCGGCTGGCCGTCCCCGGCCGGGGGGCCCTCGTCCCGGGCCCCGGTCCTCGGCGGGTCCCGCCGGGCGGGCGGACCGGAGCCTGCGGCCGCCATCTTCCCTGCTGAGTCTTCTCTCTCTCGCTCTCTCTCGGGTCGAACAAGCCCCGCCCCCAAGGCCTCCACCCAATAGCGGCGCGTGGTGGGCGGGGCCACGCCCGGCGGAGTGACCTTGGTGTAGCAGCGCGACCGCGGCTGCTAACTCCACAAACTCCACATTAACTCCACAAACTCCACATTAACTCCACATTAACTCCACATCAACTCCACAAACTCCACAAACTCCACAAACTCCACAAACTCCACATTAACTCCACATTAACTCCACAAACTCCACATTAACTCCACATAACTCCACAAACTCCACATCAACTCCACAAACTCCACATCAACTCCACAAACTCCACATTAACTCCACAAACTCCACATTAACTCCACAAACTCCACATTAACTCCACAAACTCCACATCAACTCCACAAACTCCACATCAACTCCACAAACTCCACATCAACTCCACAAACTCCACATTAACTCCACAAACTCCACATCAACTCCACAAACTCCACATTAACTCCACAAACTCCACATTAACTCCACAAACTCCACATTAACTCCACAAACTCCACATCAACTCCACAAACTCCACATTAACTCCACAAACTCCACATTAACTCCACAAACTCCACATCAACTCCACAAACTCCACATTAACTCCACAAACTCCACATTAACTCCACAAAACATCAACTCCACAAACTCCACATTAACTCCACAAACTCCACATTAACTCCACAAACTCCACATTAACTCCACAAACTCATAACCCCTAACTCCACAAACTCCACATTAACTCCACAAACTCCACATTAACTCCACAAACTCCACATTAACTCCACAAACTCCACATTAACTCCACAAACTCCACATTAACTCCACAAACTCCACAAACTCCACATTAACTCCACAAACTCCACATTAACTCCACAAACTCCACATCAACTCCACAACTCCACATTAACTCCACCCCACAACTCCACAAACTCCACATTAACTCCACCTCTCCACAAACTCCACATTAACTCCACAAACTCCACATCAACTCCACAAACTCCAAAACCACATTAACTCCACAAACTCCACATTAACTCCACAAACTCCACATCAACTCCACAAACTCCACATTAACTCCACAAACTCCCACAAACTCCACATCAACTCCACAAACTCCACATTAACTCCACAAACTCCACATCACTCCACAACTCAACTCCACAAACTCCACATTAACTCCACAAACTCCACATTAACTCCACAAACTCCACATCAACTCCACAAACTCCACATTAACTCCACAAACTCCACATCAACTCCACAAACTCCACATTAACTCCACAAACTCCACATTAACTCCACAAACTCCACATTAACTCCACAAACTCCACATTAACTCCACAAACTCCACATCAACTCCACAAACTCCACATTAACTCCACAAACTCCAGATGGACCGGAGCTTCTTCCCCACTATCGCTGCCGTCATCCACTATCGCTGCCGTCATCCACTATCGCTGCTGGCATTCACGACACTGTCGCGGCGTCTTTGATCACACAAACGGAGAAAAACTGAAATTTCGCCGCTTTTGATTTTTGTTTTTTTCTCATTTTCGCAGTAAAACGTCCAACTTCCGGTCTGAGTGGAAACCGGAAATGTACTGAATTTAGACCATCGAAGAAGAACCAGCACCGCCACAACAACAATGGCTGCGGACAGAAGCTGATTAAAGGTGATTCAAGAGGCTGATTTAAGAGGTAACTTCACCTGAATGGCGTTTGTACGAACACCTACAACTTACGACCTACGCCTACTTTGAACAGGTTCGCACATTCGGACATTGATGAGAGGAGTAATCTGTTTTAAACATCAGGAGGAGAGGAGCTGGTTTAGGAGGGTCTGACGCGAGAAGGGAAGCGGCTTGGTGCTGCTGCCCCCCCAGGTGACCCCAGGTGACCCCCAGGTGACCCCAGGTGACCCCCAGGTGACCCCAGGTGCCCCCCCAGGTGACCCCCAGGTGACCCCCAGGTGACCCCAGGTGACCCCCCAGGTGACCCCAGGTGCCCCCCCAGGTGACCCCCAGGTGACCCCCAGGTGACCCCAGGTGACCCCCAGGTGACCCCAGGTGACCCCAGGTGCCCCCCAGGTGACCCCAGGTGACCCCCAGGTGACCCCCAGGTGACCCCAGGTGACCCCCCAGGTGACCCCAGGTGACCCCAGGTGCCCCCCAGGTGACCCCAGGTGACCCCAGGTGACCCCCCAGGTGCCCCCAGGTGACCCCAGGTGCCCCCAGGTGACCCCAGGTGACCCCAGGTGCCCCCCCAGGTGCCCCCAGGTGCCCCCCAGCCCCCGATGAGGCCGGTGGTGCAGGTGGTCCGCCTGGGCCTGGTGTCCTACCAGGAGGCCCTGCAGGTGCAGCAGGTGTTGGTGCGGAGGCAGCTCTCTGGCCCCGCCCACGCGCTGCTGCTGTGCCAGCACCCCCCGGTGTACACCACCGGCCTGCGCCACAGCCCCTACCCGGACGCCGCGCTGCAGCGCCTGCGGCTGCTGGGCGCCGAGGTGCACCGGACCAACCGGGGAGGACTGATCACCTTCCACGGGCCGGGTCAGCTGGTCTGCTACCCCATCCTCAACCTGGGCAGCTTCAGGAAGGTGCGTGGCCTCACCTGAGCCCCCCCGAGGGGAGACGCCCACAGGCTCACGTGTGTGTGTGTCTCCAGAGCGTCCGCTGGTACGTGTCTGAGCTGGAGAAGACCGTCATCGACGTCTGCAGGAGGTTCGGGGTCGAAGCCTCCACGTCTCCTCACACCGGGGTGTGGGTCGGGGAAAACAAGATCTGTGCCATCGGTACACAACACAACCGCAACATGACACAACACCGCCACAGCATGACACAACACCGCCACGACATGACACAACACAACCGCAACATGACACAACACCGCCACAGCATGACACAACACCCCCACGACATGACACAACACCACCACAGCATGACACAACACCACCACAACATGACACAACACCACCACAGCATGACACAACACCACCACAGCATGACACAACACCACCACGACATGACACAACACAACCGCAACATGACACAACACCACCACAGCATGACACAACACACACCACAGCATGACACAACACCACCACAGCATGACACAACACAACCGCAACATGACACAACACCACCACAGCATGACACAACACCACCACAACATGACACAACACCACCACAGCATGACACAACACAACCGCAACATGACACAACACCACCACGACACAACCGCAACACCACCACAGCATGACACAACACCGCCACGACATGACACAACACAACCGCAACATGACACAACACCACCACAGCATGACACAACACAACCGCAACATGACACAACACCACCACAGCATGACACAACACCACCACAGCATGACACAACACCACCACAGCATGACACAACACCACCACAACATGACACAACACCACCACAGCATGACACAACACCACCACAACATGACACAACACCACCACAGCATGACACAACACAACCGCAACATGACACAACACCACCACAGCATGACACAACACCACCACAGCATGACACAACACAACCACAGCATGACACAACACCACCACAGCATGACACAACACCACCACAACATGACACAACACCACCACAGCATGACACAACACCACCACGACACAACCACAACACCACCACAGCATGACACAACACCACCACAGCATGACACAACACCGCCACGACACAACCGCAACACCACCACAGCATGACACAACTCCGCCACAGCCTGACACAACACCACCACAGCATGACACAACACCACCACAGCATGACACAACACCGCCACGACATGACACAACACCACCACAGCATGACACAACACCACCACAGCATGACACAACACCACCACGATACAACACAAAACAACCACGATACAATACAACATAACCACAACACAAGACAACCATGATACAACAGAACCACGATACAACACAGCCACGATACAACACAACCACGATACGACACAAAACAACCATGATACGATACAACCACAACACAAGACAAACATGATATAGCACAACCACGATACAACACAGCACAACCTCGACACAAAGCAACCACAACACAACCACGACACAAAACAACAAAGACACAACACAACCACGATACAACACAACCCCAATATGACACAAAACAACGACACAACACAACCACAATACAACACAACTACAACGCAACACAGCCACGATATAACGTGTTGAACACATCATCACATGACGATGGATGAAACAGAACATCTGGAAGCACACTTGAGTGCTGTCCTTCATCAGTGAGAACCAACATCTGGATGCTGCACATCTGTGTGCTGGTGGTGTAGGTTAATCTGGTTCAGCCTCTAAAGCTCCACCTCGAGGAGGTCCCAACCAGCCAGAGGTTCGCTGTCCGACAGTGACCCGAGCCCTGCTCACACGTGCTGTGGTGACAGATGTTCTGGTTGCTCCTCACATCTGGCCTGTGTTGGCAGGGATCCACTGTGGCCGCTACATCACGTCTCACGGCCTGGCGCTCAACTGCAACACGGACCTGTCCTGGTTCGGACACATCGTCCCCTGTGGTGTGGAGGGCAAGGGCGTGACGTCCCTGAGCGCGGAGCTGCTGAGGGACGTGAGCGTGGAGGACGCCGTCCCCCACCTGCTGGACAGCTTCAGGGCCCAGTTCAACTGTCAGCTGGCATCAGAGTAACGGCTCCATCAGGAGGTCTTCATCAGGTCTTCAGGAGGTCTTCATCAGGTCTTCAGGAGGACTTCAGGAGGTCTTCATCAGGTCTTCAGGAGGCCTTCATCAGGTCTTCAGGAGGTCTTCAGGAGGACTTCAGGAGGTCTTCATCAGGTCTTCAGGAGGACTTCAGGAGGACTTCATCAGGTCTTCAGGAGGTCTTCATCAGGTCTTCAGGAGGTCTTCAGGAGGTCTTCAGGAGGACTTCATCAGGACTTCAGGAGGTCTTCATCAGGTCTTCAGGAGGTCTTCATCAGGTCTTCAGGAGGACTTCATCAGGTCTTCAGGAGGTCTTCAGGAGGACCTCTGCTGAGCTGAGCCTCCTCCGACTGACTCATGGGTCAGTGTTGGTGAATGAACCTGACAGACTGTTGGTTTATTTTCTAATAAATAAATCCCATAACAGGATGTGGGCGTGGTCCAGTGGGGGGGCGTGTTTGGTCGTTTCAGGTACATCCACCAACTGGTGTCTGCCCCCCCACCCCATAACCCCCCCTGTAGCGGGCCCCGCCCCCCGTCTCCCTGCCCCGCCCCCCGTCCCCCCCCAGCCCCCCCTCGCCGCTCCCCCGGCTCAGTCATGGAGGACGCGGCCGTGGACGTGAACGCGAACCGCCGCCGGAGCTCCGGGGAGCCGCAGCTGGACAAGGCGGTGCAGCGGTGGCTGAGCTGGGACCAGGTGAGGCGGTTCGGTTCGGCCCGGTTCGGCCCCGGTCTCCGTCCCGTCCGAACGGGAACACTTTAAACTAAAGTTGGGACGAGGGCTGCAGGAGGGCCGCCCCGAGGCCTCGCTGGTCCGGGGGCCCGGGACCGGACCGGGGGTCTGGGACTGGACCGGGGGTTCGGGACCGGACCGGGGGTCTGGGACCGGACCGGGGGTCTGGACGCACAGTCACGAAGCTGCGGGGGACGGACGAGCTGACCAGGGACGGTCGTGGTGATGACGTCAGAGGACGGTGCATTTAGGGTTACATGAAAATGCGGATATGACAGGCTTTTACTTTCAGTCCCCCCTCCCCCTGTCTCCCCCCGTCCCCCCGTCACCCTGTCTCCCCCCTGTCTCCCCTTCGTCCCCCTGCCCTCCCTGTCCCCCCTGTCTCCCCCCGTCACCCTGTCTCCCCCCGTCCCCCCCTCCCCCTGTCTCCCTTCGTCCCCCTGCCCTCCCTGTCCCCCCTGTCTCCCCCCGTCACCCTGTCTCCCCCCCTGTCCCCCCTGTCTCCCCCCGTCCCCCGTCACCCTGTCTCCCCCCTGTCCCCCCTGTCTCCCCCCGTCCCCCCGTCACCCTGTCTCCCCCCTGTCCCCCCTGTCTCCCCCCGTCCCCCCGTCACCCTGTCTCCCCCCTGTCCCCCCTGTCTCCCCCCGTCACCCCGCCCCCCCGACCCTGCTCAAATGTCAGCGGGGTGCTGACCTTCTCTCCAAATGTCAGCCCCCCCCAGGAGACTTGTTGTGTTTCTGATTAATGGTTATTGATCACGTGGGTGGCCCCAGCTGTCTGAAGCTCCGCCCCCTGTGCTTCAGAACCGCTGGACCCGGGCTCAGGTGGAGGCGCTGGTGGCGGCGGGCCGCCTGGACGAGCTGAGGTCCAGACTGTGCAGCCGCATGAGCTTCGGCACGGCGGGGCTGAGGGCGCCCATGGGGGCGGGCTTCAGCCGCATCAACGACCTGACCGTCATCCAGGCCACGCAGGTGCGTCCGCGCTCACGTGGTCGCTCGGCGCCGCCCCTCCCCCCTGACCCCTGCCTGTCCCCCCAGGGGCTGCACGCGTACCTGTCCAGGTGCGTCCCGGACCTGTGCAGCCGGGGGGTGGTGGTGGGGTTCGACACCCGGGGCCAGGAGGAGAGCGGCTGCAGCAGCCGACGGTAAGACGGCTGCGATTGGCCGGGGCGGGGCAGGTGGGCAGTCATGTGACCTGTGTTTCAGCCTGGCCAAGCTGACGGCCGCCGTGATGCTCAGCAGGGACGTCCCCGTCCACCTCTTCTCCACCTTCGTCCCCACCCCATACGTGGTGAGAAGACGCCGTCGCGCTAGCTGTTGGAGTGGGCGGGGCCACGGCCACGTGGGCGGGGCCAGGCGAGGCTGCCTTCCAACAGGCTTTGATCAGGCGTGCTTTGATTTCAGCCCTTCGCAGTGAGGACGCTGGGGGCAGCGGCTGGCGTGATGATCACCGCCTCCCACAACCCCAAAGAAGACAACGGCTACAAGGTGGGACCAGGAGCAACCACGGCGCCTGAGGGCTGTGGCCCCGCCCCTGACCCCGCCCCTCGTGTCGCCCCCTGCAGGTGTACTGGAGCAACGGCGCCCAGATCTCGTCCCCTCATGACGGAGAGATCCTGCGCTGTGTGGAGGAGCAGCTGGAGCCCTGGAGCTCCTCCTGCTGGGACGAGGACCTGGCGGAGACCTGCCCCCTCAGGACCGACCCCCTGGCCCCCATCAACCGCCGCTACATGGACGAGCTCCGCTCCCTCTGCTTCCACAGGTCAGAGGAGCGCGGCGCCGCCCCGCGCAGCAACGACACGCACGGTCAGAAGGGGTCCTGATTACCGGCGGTGCCTTTGCCTCCAGGATTTGGGGCTGAAATGAGCTTTGTCCTTGGACAAGCATGAAGCGTCCCTCTGACCTGGCTCTTCTGTCTCAGGGACATGAACAGAAGATGTCCTCTGAAGTTTGTCCACTCGTCCTTCCATGGGGTTGGACATCACTATGTCCAGGAGGCCTTCCACACCTTCGGCTTCGCCCCTCCCATCCCTGTTCCTGAGCAGAAGGACCCCGACCCCAACTTCTCCTCCGTCAGCTGCCCCAATCCTGAAGAGGGACAATCAGTCCTGGTAGGACACACGCTAGAGACAAAGGGAGACAATGGACAAGCCAGATGTCAAAGTCAGCGTCTTTGTCCTTCTGTCCTCCAGGAGCTTTCTGTTCTTCTGGCGGAGAAGGAAGACGCTCCGGTTGTTCTGGCAACGGACCCTGATGCGGACCGCTTGGCCGTGGCAGAGAGGGCTGCTGGGTGAGGTTTGCTCAGAGGCACGTTGGTGCTGTGACTGTGAGAAGATCCCAGCTGCAGCTTGAAGCTCCTCTGTGGTGTACCGTGGTTCCTGGTCCTGTCTAGGTGTGGATGGAAGGTGTTCACAGGAAATGAGCTGGCAGCTCTGTTGGGCTGGTGGATGTTCCTGAACTGGAAGGATGCTCATCCAGACCCAGCAGACCTGGAGAAGGTGTACATGTTGGCCACCACGGTGTCTTC
>CAJVRN010000194.1:272500-297500 GCA_911728415.1 Lagocephalus sceleratus
TTCGTGGCCATCTGCCAGCCCCTGCAGTACCACACGGTGATGACCTTCAGGAGGACCTTCACCTTCATCCTTGTGCTGTGGATTTACTCCTTCATTCGATGTCTGATCACGCTGTCGTTGAACCTGCAGCTGCGGCGCTGCGGCGTCGTCATGAACAGCCTCTTCTGCCACAACTACCTGATGGTGAAGTTGGCCTGTTCTGACACCAGAGTCAACAACATCTACGGGCTCTTCGGCATCGTTCTCTCTGTGCTGGTTCCTCTGGTTCCCATCCTCTTCTCCTACCTGAGGATCCTCCAGGTGTGTTTCTCAGGCTCCAGACAGACCAGGCAGAAGGCCCTCAGGACCTGCTCTCCTCACCTGGCCTCTCTGCTCAACTTCTCCTTCGGCTGTCTGTTAGAGATCGTCCAGACACGCGTCAGCCTCACCAGCCTTCCCAGGATGCTGAGGAACATTTTCTCGCTGTACTTCTTCATGATGCAGCCGCTCCTGACTCCTTTCATGTATGGGATGCAGATGTCCACCATCCGGAACAGCTGGAAACATCTGCTCAAAGTGCTGACATGTCAAAGAAGCTCAGTGGTTAAATAAAGGCTTCAATCTGTGTCCTCAGATCAACCAAACAAGGGCTGGTTCCTCCTGCTAGAACCAACAACCTTCACCTCTGATCACCTCTGATCACCTCTGATCACCTCTGATCACCCCTGATCACCCCTGATCACCCCTGATCACCTCTGATCACCTCTGATCACCTCTGATCACCTCTGATCACCCCTGATCACCCCTGATCACCTCTGATCACCCCTGATCACCCCTGATGACCTCTGATCACCTCTGATCACCTCTGATCATCCCTGATCACCTCTGATCACCTCTGATCACCCCTGATCACCTCTGATCACCCCTGATCACCCCTGACCAGCAGCAGGTCCTGGACCGAGCCCTGGACCTCCATGGAGGAGCTGCTCCTCCTCCAACATCTCACAGCTGCTGGTGTTGATCAGGACTCAACTGAGTGATTGATGATTGATAAGTTTCAGTATGAACACGCTTGTGTGTTAAATAAATTGAAGATGTGACAATAAGTTGTTGGTGCTTGTTTATTCAGGACATGAAGAAGTTAACCTGGAGCAGCAGGACCTCAGGACCACGACATCTTTATTGATTATTGAATGTTCTAGATCAGGGGTCTCCAGGCTGCAGGTTCTGGTTCCACCAGTCCAGCTTCATCTGGACCAGGGTCCCCCCCCCAAAGGGCCGTGAGGCTGCAGGTTCTGGTCCCACCAGTCCAGCTCACCCAGTTTGACCAGTCAGCTGTTGAAGACTCAGATGAGTTGATGAAGTGAGTCCAGTCTGGTGCTGCTTCTGCTGGGTTGGACCAGAACCTGCAGCCTCACGGCCCTCTGGGGAACAGGACCACGAGGCTGGACAGGACGCCCCTGTTCTAGATTAACAGAAGGTCCTTGGACAACCTGAGACCCAAACAGGTGGTCAGGTGATTACAGGTGAAGGGGCAGGTGTGACTGGTTTGTGGGCGTGGCCTGGGGGTGGCGGTGGAGAGGTTCTGGTTCTGGTTCTGGTTCTGACTCGGCTGCTCTCTCAGAGGTTCTGGGATCTTGTTGATGCAGTGGTGCTGCCAGCTGAGAACCTGCTCCTGAACCAGGGAGAACCTGAGGAACCAGCCCAGCCACGCCCACTTCTCATCGTCCATCTGTGGAGGGAGGTCCTGGGGGCACAGCTGATTGTCTGTGAGGGCTGGTTCTGATGTCCATCCTGAGCTCAGCCCAGGATCTGGCTGGTCTGGTCCATCAGGTTCATCGGAGCCCTGCAGCCTCTTCAGGGAGCACACCTTCTGAACACGGTTGCTGGTTCTGAGGATTTCCAGCAACATGCAGAACTTCAAAGGTGCTTCCATCCAGAGTTGCTTCCAGACACGCCCCCAGAAGGGGTCGGGGGTCGGGGTCAGGAGGTGTTCTCCCTCCTTCTTCCTGACGTCACCGAGGGGCTTTAAGAGAGCCTCGGAGAGCCGGGAGCTCAGCTGGGAGGTACCTGGCCAGGTGAGAAGATCAGCTGCTGCCGACCTTCTCCCCACTCACAGAACTTTGTGCTTTCATGGTGAAGATGCAGAAACCTCTCAGCGGGTAGATGATGAACTCCACCTACTTCCACCTGACGGCCTACGTGGACCTGGGCGTGTTGAGATACTTGTGTTTTCTGATGTTTCTCTGCGTCTACCTGCTGGTGGTATGTTCTAACGTGTTCCTGGTGGCTGTGATCTGTGTGAACAGAAGTCTCCATCAGCCCATGTACGTGTTGCTGTGCAGCCTGTTTGTGAATGAACTGTATGGTAGTACAGGTCTGTTCCCCTTCCTGCTGCTGCAGATCCTCTCAGACCTTCACACCGTCTCCGCCTCCTTCTGCTTCCTGCAGATCTTCTGCCTCTACTCCTACGGGGCCGTGGAGTTCTCCACCCTGGCCGTCATGTCGTACGACCGCTACGTGGCCATCTGCCACCCGCTGCACTACCACGCCCGCGTCAGCCTCCGGAGGATGGGCGTGCTGGCGGCGCTCACGTGGATCTACGCGTTGCTCATCAACGCGCTGATCGTGTACGGCCTGACGGCGCCGCTGCAGCTGTGCGGCAACGCCATCGCCAAGGTGTACTGCGACAACTTCTACGTGGTGCGGCTGGCGTGCGGCGACACGTCGCTCAACAACGCCTTGGGCCTGACGCACATGTTCAGCGTCATCCTGGCGCTCATCCTGCTCATCGCCTACACCTACGCCAGGATCCTGACCGTGTGCTTCTCCACGTGCACGCTCAGGCAGAGGCAGAAGGCTCTGAGCACGTGCACGCCTCACCTGGCCTCGCTGCTCAACTTCTCGCTGGGCTGCTTCTTCGAGATCGTCCAGAGCCGCTTCAGCCTGAGCGGGCTGCCCCGCCTGCTGGGCGTGGTCTTGTCTCTCTACTGGCTCATGTTCCAGCCGCTCATCAACCCGCTGCTCTACGGCCTGAAGGTGTCCAGGATACGAGCTGCGTCCAGGAGCGTCCTGCTGGGGCAGAGCGGCGGGGCCGAGTGAGGCGCGCTGGGCCTGGGGGGCTCCGGGGGAGGGGGGGCAGGTCTTCGGGAGCTGGGGTCTTCTTCTGTCTGTTCTCTCTGCTTTGATCATCTGTGTTTCTAAAGCTGCTCAATAAAAGAACAAAGGAGGATCAAAGCTCCTGCTGGACCTCTCTTCTGTGGTCTGGCTCTGCTGCTCCGTCTGTTCATGTCAGAGAAGAAACAGCTCATCAGCTGTCAATCATCAGGAAAGCGGGCAGACTGGAGGGGGCGGGGCCAACACCACGCAGTGCTGTGATTGGTCACCCGCACCTCATCAGCTGGTGGCATCAACACACTCCAGGTGATGTCATAGTTGTGTCATGTGACGCAGCTGATGTTCTACGATCGCTGATGAAGGTCATGAAGGTGATGATGATGATGATGAAGGTGATGAAGGTCATGATGATGATGATGGTGGTGATGATGATGGTGGTGATGATGATGATGAAGGTCATGAAGGTCATGAAGGTGATGATGATGATGAAGGTGATGAAGGAGCAGCTCAAACTCCTGACCTTAGCTGAGCTCCATCTTTGAGGCTGTGATGTTTGGGCCTGCTGGGGGTCTCATGTCTCAGACTAACCCTATGGTCATGTGACCTCTGACTCAACACTGGCCAGTGATTACCTGTTCCACCTGAGGAGCTGAGGAGACGCTGACGTCAGCAGGAGGTGGAGCGGCTCGGACTCTGAGGAGGAGGAGGAGAGGTGAAAAGGCTCCGAGCATCTCTGGGAGGACCTGAGGAGGACCAGAGGAGGACCTGAGGAGGACCAGAGGAGGACCAGAGGAGGACCTGAGGAGGACCTGAGGAGGACCTGAGGAGGACCTGAGGAGGACCTGAGGAGGACCAGAGGAGGACCTGAGGAGGACCTGAGGAGGACCAGAGGAGGACCTGAGGAGGACCAGAGGAGGACCTGAGGAGGACCTGAGGAGGACCTGAGGAGCCATGAACGGCTCCACCGTCCTCATCTCCTTCAGCGTCTACAGCAGCCTGGGCGCCGTGAGGGCGGGGCTCCTGGTGAGCGTGCTGCTCCTGTACGTGGCGGGGCTGAGCGTGAACCTGCTGCTGGTGGCGGCGGTGTGGGCGGAGCGGCGCCTGCACCGGCCCATGTACCTGCTGCTGGTGCCGCTGGCGCTGGGCGGCGTGCTGGGCAGCTCCTCGGCCTGCCCCCACGTCCTGGCCCAGCTGCTGTCGGCCCGGGCCCGCGCCTCGCTGGGCGCCTGCCTGCTGCAGACCTTCTTCACCAACGTCTACGGCGGCTGCATGTTCTGCACGCTGGCGCTGATGGCGTACGACCGCTACCTGAGCGTGTGCCTGCCGCTGCGCTACGGCGCCCTCATGCGCCCCGCCCGCCTGGGGGCGGGGCTGCTGCTGCTCCACCTGCTGCTGGCCGCCGCCTCGGCCGTGCAGGTGTACCTGGTGTCCTCGCCGAAGCTCTGCCGCCGCTCGCTGGACAAGCTGCTGTGCGACGGGCTGGCGGTGTGGCGGCTGACGTGCGGGGGCGGGGGCGGGGCGGCGGCGGCCTACGGGCTGGGCTGCGGCCTGCTCCTGGTGGCGCTGCCCTGCGGCCTGGTCTTCCTCTCCTACTTCCACATCTTCTCGGTGGTGCTGAAGGTCTCCAGGGAGCCTCAGAGGAAGGCCCTGCAGACCTGCACGCCTCACCTGCTGGCCTTCGCCAACTTCTCCGTGGCCACCTTCTTCGGCTTCGCCTCCAACCGCCTGAGCGCCCGCGGCCCCACGTACGTGCACGTGCACGTGCACATCTTCACCTGCGTGAGCTTCTTCATGGTCCCTCCTCTGGTCAACCCCCTCATCTACGGCATCAAGATGAAGGAGATCCGCCAGAGCATGAAGAGGATGGTGAGACGGAGGCTCCTGCAGGTCAGCTGACCACGGTCCATCCATCAGCTGATCACGGTCCATCCATCAGCTGATCACGGTCCATCCATCAGCTGATCACGGTCCATCCATCAGCTGATCACGGTCCATCCATCAGCTGATCACGGTCCATCCATCAGCTGATCGGGGCTCCACCACTAACCCTCCGATCGTCAATAAAACACTGATCCTTCTTCAAGGACTCAGGCGCCTTTGTTCCCTTTGATCACCTTTCCTTTATTCTTTCATCACATCGGACAGAATTTTACTCATTTATTATAATAATGTCAATAACGGTGAAAATAAAGATAAACAACAACATAAGCTGAGCTCTATGTGTAATGTGTGATTGAGACAGATCATGTTTATGCAGCTTCAACATGACTCACGTTCCTCAGGTGCTGCGCGTGGTTCTCTCCTTGTACTTCCTGGCCTGTCAGCCGCTCTTCAACCCGCTCATGTACGGACTCAAGGTCTCTGAGATACGCCGACTCCTGAACCCAGCATCAGGCGACAGGAGGGGGTCCGACTGTTGTAGAAAACCTGGCTGTAGCTAAAGATTGTTCAAATAAAATCAGCTGAGTCATGAGTCTTTCTGAATTCCTCTACAGCGTCACAGCTTCCACAAACACGAGGGTTGTTGGTTCTCTTCCTGAGGAGCCTCTGAAACTTGAACAGACAACACACATTGTCATGGCAACAAGGCTTTGGTTGGAAGTAGTCTTCTGATAGAGAAAAAATAAAGGAAAGATGACAAGGTCCCTGGGGTCCCCCAAAAGGACAACCTACAACAACAAGAACAACAAGAACAACAACAGTCAGACTGTAACCAGATATGAACAACTATAAATACATGGTGATAATTTAAAAGTCAGAGGATGCAGAGTGAGACTGATGAAGAGGAGGAGGGGGAGGAGGAAGAGGAGGAGGGGGAGGAAGAGGAGGAGGGGAGGAGGGGGAGGAAGAGGGGAGGAGGGGGAGGGGGAGGAAGAGGGGGAGGAGGAGGAGGAGGAGGGGGAGGAGGAGGAGGAGGAGGAAGAGGAGGAGGAGGGGGAGGAAGAGGAGGAAGAGGAGGAGGGGGAGGAAGAGGAGGAGGAAGAGGAGGAAGGTCTGAAGCTGACGTCAGAATGATTACTAGAAGAAGTGGAGCTTCCTGCCACCAGGAGGACTCTTGGTCCGTCCGGTCGTTCGGGTGACGAAGACTTTAACGAACGAAGGTTCTTTAGAAAAAGAGACGTTTGTTATTTCTGAAGCTCCGACTGAAAAATGTGCTGAAGATGTTTCTGCTCCCAGAAGAACAGGAACGGTGAAGATGGTGAACGCCAGCGGAGCTGCTTCCTTCCTGCTCACGGCCTACGTGAACATGGGCATCTACTCGTACGTGGTGTTTGTGGTGGTGCTGGTGTTCTACCTGCTGGTGGTATGTTCTAACGTGTTCCTGGTGGCTGTGATCTGTGTGAACAGAAGTCTCCATCAGCCCATGTACGTGTTGCTGTGCAGCCTGTTTGTGAATGAACTGTATGGTAGTACAGGTCTGTTCCCCTTCCTGCTGCTGCAGATCCTCTCAGACCTTCACACCGTCTCCGCCTCCTTCTGCTTCCTGCAGATCTTCTGCCTCTACTCCTACGGGGCCGTGGAGTTCTCCACCCTGGCCGTCATGTCGTACGACCGCTACGTGGCCATCTGCCACCCGCTGCACTACCACGCCCGCGTCAGCCTCCGGAGGATGGGCGTGCTGGCGGCGCTCACGTGGATCTACGCGTTGCTCATCAACGCGCTGATCGTGTACGGCCTGACGGCGCCGCTGCAGCTGTGCGGCAACGCCATCGCCAAGGTGTACTGCGACAACTTCTACGTGGTGCGGCTGGCGTGCGGCGACACGTCGCTCAACAACGCCTTGGGCCTGACGCACATGTTCAGCGTCATCCTGGCGCTCATCCTGCTCATCGCCTACACCTACGCCAGGATCCTGACCGTGTGCTTCTCCACGTGCACGCTCAGGCAGAGGCAGAAGGCTCTGAGCACGTGCACGCCTCACCTGGCCTCGCTGCTCAACTTCTCGCTGGGCTGCTTCTTCGAGATCGTCCAGAGCCGCTTCAGCCTGAGCGGGCTGCCCCGCCTGCTGGGCGTGGTCTTGTCTCTCTACTGGCTCATGTTCCAGCCGCTCATCAACCCGCTGCTCTACGGCCTGAAGGTGTCCAGGATACGAGCTGCGTCCAGGAGCGTCCTGCTGGGGCAGAGCGGCGGGGCCGAGTGAGGCGCGCTGGGCCTGGGGGGCTCCGGGGGGGGGGGGGCAGGTCTTCGGGAGCTGGGGTCTTCTTCTGTCTGTTCTCTCTGCTTTGATCATCTGTGTTTCTAAAGCTGCTCAATAAAAGAACAAAGGAGGATCAAAGCTCCTGCTGGACCTCTCTTCTGTGGTCTGGCTCTGCTGCTCCGTCTGTTCATGTCAGAGAAGAAACAGCTCATCAGCTGTCAATCATCAGGAAAGCGGGCAGACTGGAGGGGGCGGGGCCAACACCACGCAGTGCTGTGATTGGTCACCCGCACCTCATCAGCTGGTGGCATCAACACACTCCAGGTGATGTCATAGTTGTGTCATGTGACGCAGCTGATGTTCTACGATCGCTGATGAAGGTCATGAAGGTGATGATGATGATGATGAAGGTGATGAAGGTCATGATGATGTTGAAGGCGATGAAGGTCATGATGATGATGATGAAGGTGATGAAGGTCATGAAGGTGATGATGATGATGATGAAGGTGATGAAGGTGATGATGATGATGATGAAGGTCATGAAGGTCATGATGATGTTGAAGGTGATGAAGGTCATGAAGGTGATGATGATGATGATGAAGGTGATGAAGGTCATGATGATGTTGAAGGCGATGAAGGTCATGATGATGATGATGAAGGTGATGAAGGTCATGAAGGTGATGATGATGATGATGAAGGTCATGAAGGTGATGATGATGATGATGAAGGTCATGAAGGTCATGATGATGTTGAAGGTGATGAAGGTCATGATGATGATGAAGGTGATGATGAAGGTGATGATGGAGCCGACCCTGAGGAGCAGCCATGAACCATCGTCATCTCCAGCCTGGTCCTCGAGGCTCCTGGAAGCTCCTGTAGGTGGCCGGGCTGAGCGGGAACCTCCCGCAGGTGGCGAGGGCGTCTGCACCGGCCCATGGACCTGCTGGAAAGTTCCACCAGAACTCTGCTGTAGATGAACGTGAGGCGGGCCGACAGACACACGATGTTCCTGGAGCTTCAGAAGAAGCTGATCACTGTTTTAAAGGGCTCAAACTAGTTTTAGGTCTCACGCTGGAGGAGTTCTGAGGAACAGGAGATGTTGAGGTTCTCCTGGAGGGCCGCACCAGCGGTTCATCTTGATGGGACAAGGAGCTCTTCTGAGTGGACACATCTGCTTGCATCTCCAGATGTGCTGAAACCTTTGGTCAGGAGGATCTCCTGCGTGACGGTAAAACGTGTTTGTGTAGGCTTCTCTGGTTGGTGGACGATTCCCTGGTTGGAGGTGGACCCAGACGTGACATCAGCCCTGTGGGACAACAGGCGGCTTTAAGAGCTGCACATGTCCAGAGCAGATCGGGGAGGTCCTGGAAGCTTCTGGAGGATCCAGATGTGATCATGACAGCTGGCACAAGCGTGACCAGAGGTTGAAAACTGATTGTTGAGTGTTTGGACGGAGGCTGAGGGGTGATGGTGAACGCCAGCGGAGCTGCTTCCTTCCTGCTCACGGCCTACGTGAACATGGGCATCTACTCGTACGTGGTGTTTGTGGTGGTGCTGGTGTTCTACCTGCTGGTGGTATGTTCTAACGTGTTCCTGGTGGCTGTGATCTGTGTGAACAGAAGTCTCCATCAGCCCATGTACGTGTTGCTGTGCAGCCTGTTTGTGAATGAACTGTATGGTAGTACAGGTCTGTTCCCCTTCCTGCTGCTGCAGATCCTCTCAGACCTTCACACCGTCTCCGCCTCCTTCTGCTTCCTGCAGATCTTCTGCATCCACTACTACGGGAGCGTAGAGTTCTTCATCCTGGGCGTCATGTCATACGACCGCTACGTGGCCATCTGCCGCCCCCTGCAGTACCATGCGGTGATGACCTGCAGGAGGGTGGTGGTCCTCACAGCCTTCGTGTGGCTGTACAGCGTGGTGGCGACTGTTGTCATGATGTCTCTGAGTGTGTCTCTGCAGCTCTGTGGGAACACCATCAACAAGGTGTACTGTGACAACTACTCCATTGTGAAGCTGGCCTGCTCCGACACCACCGTCAACAACGTCTACGGCCTCAGTTACATGTTCTCCGTCATCTTCGCTCTGATCATTCTGATCCTCTTCTCCTACCTGAGGATCCTCCAGGTGTGTTTCTCAGGCTCCAGACAGACCAGGCAGAAGGCCCTCAGTACCTGCTCTCCTCACCTGGCCTCTCTGCTCAACTTCTCCTGCGGCTGTTTCTTTGAGATCGTTCAGAGCAGGTTCAACATGACTCACGTTCCTCAGGTGCTGCGCGTGGTTCTCTCCTTGTACTGGCTGGCCTGTCAGCCGCTCTTCAACCCGCTCATGTACGGACTCAAGGTCTCCAAGATACGGATTCTGGTCAGAGGTCTGGCTGCTCAGAGGCGCAGGTAGTTCCACTCCACCTGAGAGGAACCCTGAGGGGAGCAGGTGGAGCTCCAGGTAGCAGTCGGGAGCTGAGCTGATGGCCTTCATCATCATCATCATCATCATCTCTGTCACAGTTGATTCATGTGAAGGTTGATGCAGAGCTGATCTGTGTGTGTGTGTGTGTGTGTGTGCTCTGAGGAACCCGTATGAACTCATCTTCATGTATTTTACATAATATCAAAGTGTGAACATCAAAGAAAGGAAACATAAAGATGAAGGGACCCCTCCTCCTCCATCAGTCTTATGAACTCAGTTAAATGATGGTTCATCCTGGATCAGGAGGAACCATGACAGTCTGAACATCTGTATCTGGATGAGGGTCTCCACCGAAGAGCTGCGGTTCCAGCTGAGCCTGCAGGAGCTCAGGAGACCACACTGCTTCAGTGGTCCTGGTCCTGGTCCTGGTCCTGGTCTGACTAAGGTCCCTGCTGCTCTGAATGATAACCCTTTGCTGTTATTTCACCTGTGCAGCTTCTCTCACCGCATGTCATCTCCTGGAATATCCTGGAGCATCCTGGAGCATCCTGGAGGCCAAAGGTTCAAATGTGTCAGTGACCTCAGGTCAACATGAAGGGTCACCAGCTCACCTGATGGACCAGATCCAGTTGTTTGATCATCAGTGATGAGGCCTGTGTGCCTTCAGTCCCAGACGGTCCGGACCCTCCTGGGGCTGTGGGCCTAATGGGGCCGGAGCGTCTGGAGCGTCTGGAGCGTCTGGAGCCTCCAGAGCGTGCACAGACGGAGGCGGAGGTCCGGGGGGGCTCGTTATGGAGGAGCAGCAGCCTCCACAACAGGAGCGGCCCAGAGGAGGACCCGCTGGTCCAGCCAGGCCTCGGGGTCACATGACCTGCGCGTTCACCTTCAATAAAGAACCTTCCCACTCAGGTTGCCGTGGAAACGTGTTTCTTTCATGTTGAGGTGAACAGGAGCGTCCTGGACCATCCATCATGTGACCAGCTGAGGCATGATGGGAAAAAACACCCTGATCAGAGATCCTGGGAGCCCACGTGGCTCCAGCAAGGGTCAAAGGTCAAGGTCGACTGTGTGTATCTGGCCCCGTGTGCGCCCCCACAGTAGCGTTGGTGGTATAGTGGTGAGCATAGCTGCCTTCCAAGCAGTTGACCCGGGTTCGATTCCCGGCCAACGCAGAACTTTTAGAACCGCACGCACACTTTTGTGCTTTTCTGAACCATTTCGTCCTAAAATCCTCCTGTCGTTTAAAGTTCAGCGATCAGAGCGATGGAGGAGCTCAGGTCGGGTTTGTGAGGCCAGCGGGGGTCTTTGATTTGGTTTAGTTTAGTTTAGTTTAGTTTAGTTTAGTTTAATTTAGTTTAGTTTAATGTAGTTTGATTTAGTTTAGTTCACTTTAGTTTAGTTTAGTTTAATTTAATGTAGTTTGACTGATTTAAGGAGTGACGCGTGAGAGTCGAGGTGGTTCTGGAGGACTTTACCGACACCGTCGGGTGTGATGTACCGTCAGACCAGAGGGGGCGGTAGAGCACCCCGGACAGACGAAGAAGAAGAAGAAGAAGAAGACAACCGCGAGAAGAAGAAGCAGAAGAAGAAGTTACAAACGGCAACAGACGAAGAAGAGTCAGAACAGAGCCTCCTGTCTCCTGTGTCTCTGTCTCTCTGTCTCTCTGTCTCTCTGTCTCTTTGTCTCTCTGTCCCTTGGTCCCCTGGTCCCCTGGTCCCCTGGTCCCCCGGTCCCTTGGGCCCTTCTCTCCTGGTCCCCCCCGTGGTTCCGGGCTCTGTAGTCCCCCCGGACATGGCTGCTCCCGGCTCGGTTCCTGTCGGGGATGTTGAAGAGGACGCGTCTCAGCTGCTGTTCCCTAAAGGTCTGTTCCTCCTGACCCCTGACCTCTGACCCTCTGTTCCCTAAAGGTCTGTTCCTCCTGACCTCTGTTCCCCCTGACCCTTGACCCCTGGCCGGAGCTCACACACACCTTAACCTCGTGTGGAAGAGCGCTTATTGGTCACGTGTAGAGAGACGTTTCCATGGTGACAGCCAGACGGTGCTGCTGTTGTCCGGTTGTGACTGTTGTTGTTGCTCCAGTGACTGTTGTTGTTGCTCCAGTGACTGTTGTTGTTGTTGCTCCAGTGACTGTTATTGTTGCTCCAGTGACTGTTGTTATTGTTGCTCCAGTGACTGTTATTGTTGCTCCAGTGACTGTTGTTGTTGCTCCAGTGACTGTTGTTGCTCCAGTGACTGTTGTTGTTGTTGCTCCAGTGACTGTTGTTGCTAGTCTGTTGTTGTTGCTCCAGTGACTGTTGTTGCTCCAGTGACTGTTGTTGTTGCGTACTGTTGTTCTCCAGTGACTGTTGTTGTTGCTCCAGTGACTGTTGTTGTTGTTGCTCCAGTGACTGTTGTTGCTCCAGTGACTGTTGTTGCTCCAGTGACTGTTGTTGTTGCTCCAGTGACTGTTGTTGTTGCTCCAGTGACTGTTGTTGTTGTTCCAGTGACTGTTGTTGTTGTTGCTCCAGTGACTGTTGTTGTTGTTGCTCCAGTGAC
This sequence comes from Lagocephalus sceleratus, assembly GCA_911728415.1. Lineage (NCBI taxonomy): Eukaryota > Metazoa > Chordata > Actinopteri > Tetraodontiformes > Tetraodontidae > Lagocephalus > Lagocephalus sceleratus. The sequence goes on from CAJVRN010000194.1 coordinate 284,680, forward strand.
TGTTGTTGTTGCTCCAGTGACTGTTGTTGTTGTTGCTCCAGTGACTGTTGTTGTTGCTCCAGTGACTGTTGTTGTTGTTGCTCCAGTGACTTGTTGTTGTTGCTCTAGTGACTGTTGTTGTTGCTCCAGTGACTGTTGTTGTTGCTCCAGTGACTGTTGTTGTTGTTGCTCCAGTGACTGTTGTTGTTGCTCTAGTGACTGTTGTTGTTCTCCAGTGACTGTTGTTGTTGCTCCAGTGACTGTTGTTGTTGTTGCTCCAGTGACTGTTGTTGTTGTTGCTCTAGTGACTGTTGTTGTTGCTCCAGTGACTGTTGTTGCTCCAGTGACTGTTGTTGTTGCTCTAGTGACTGTTGTTGTTGCTCCAGTGACTGTTGTTGCTCCAGTGACTGTTGTTTGTTGCTCTAGTGACTGTTGTTGTTGCTCTAGTGACTGTTGTTGTTGCTCCAGTGACTGTTGTTGTTGCTCTAGTGACTGTTGTTGCTCCAGTGACTGTTGTTGTTGTTGCTGCGCTGCAGAGTTCGAGAGTGCGGAGACGCTGCTCAACTCGGAGGTGCACATGCTGCTGGAGCACCGGAAGCAGCAGAACGAGAGCGCCGAGGACGAGCAGGAGCTGTCGGAGGTCTTCATGAAGACGCTCAACTACACCGCCCGCTTCAGCCGCTTCAAGAACCGCGAGACCATCACCGCCGTGCGCAGGTGGGCCCCGCCCCCCGGCTCCTCCTCGCTGTCCTCACCTGTCCTCACCTGTCCTCTTCTTCTTCTCCAGCCTCCTCCTGCAGAAGAAGCTCCACAAGTTTGAGCTGGCCAGTTTGGCCAACCTGTGTCCTGAAGCAGCGGAGGAGGCCAAAGCTCTGATCCCCAGGTCAGCCCCTCCTCCTCTTCCTCATCTTCCTCCTCCTCTTCCTCTTCCTCATCCTCCTCCTCATCTTCCTCCTCTTCCTCCTCCTCTTCCTCCTCCTCCTCTTCCTCATCTTCCTCCTCTTCCTCCTCTTCCTCTTTCCTCTTCCTCCTCCTCCTCCTCTTCCTCATCTTCCTCCTCTTCCTCCTCCTCTTCCTCCTCCTCCTTTACACCTTTATTCATCTCACACAAAGAACTCACAATTGTTTGTTCAAATATTTATTTTTATTAGATGTTCCTGATGTAAAGCTCATTCCTGTCCCACCCTATCTCTGTGTGTATGTGTGTGTGTATGTGTGTGCGTGTGTGTGTATATGCGTGTGTGTGTGTGTGTGTATATGCGTGTGTGTGTGTATATGCGTGTGTGTGTATATGCGTGTGTGTGTGTATATGTGTGTGTGTGTGTGTATATGTGTGTGTGTGTGTATATGCGTGTGTGTGTGTGTATATGCGTGTGTGTGTATATGCGTGTGTGTGTGTATATGCGTGTGTGTGTATATGCGTGTGTGTGTATATGCGTGTGTGTGTGTATATGCGTGTGTGTGTGTATATGTGTGTGTGTGTGTGCTCAGTTTGGAGGGTCGCTTTGAGGATGAGGAGCTGCAGCAGATCCTGGACGACATCCAGACCAAGAGGAGCTTCCAGTACTGAGACCTGGACCGGACTAAGACCTGGACCGGACTGAGACCTGGACCGGACTGAGACCTGGACCGGACTGAGACCTGGACCGGACTGAGACCTGGACCTGACAGAACCCCCCCCCGTGATTCCAATAAATGTTTTTGTACACACGTTGTTGTGGCTCCATCAGAACCAGATCTTCAGGCCGGGTGTTGGGGTGTTGTTGGGGTGTTGTTGGGGTGTTGTTGGGGTGTTGTTGGGGTGTTGTTGGGGTGGTGTTGGGGTGGTGTTGGGGTGGTGTTGGGGTTGTTGTTGGGGTGTGTGGTTGTTGGGGTGGTGTTGGGGTGGTGTTGGGGTGTTGTGTGTTGTTGGGGGGGTGGTGTTGGGGTGGTGTTGGGGGGGTGGGGTGGTGTTGGGGGGTGTTGTTGGGGTGTTGGGGTGTTGTTGGGGTGGTGTTGGGGTGGTGTTGGGGTGGTGTTGGGGTGTTGTTGGGGTGTTGGGGTGGTGTTGGGGTGGTGTTGGGGTGGTGTTGGGGTGTTGTTGGGGTGGTGTTGGGGTGGTGTTGGGGTGGTGTTGGCGTGTGTCCCGCTGGAGTCCACGTCCCAGAACCGGGTCCTGAAGAGCACGACCCCGGAGGCTTGAGCGTCCTCATACGTTGACACAGTACTTCTCCGGGGTGTCCGGGTCCCCCCGGAGCTCAGGCAGGGCTCCCGCCGCCGTGGTCACCATGGCGACGGTGGTCCTGCTGAAGAGCTCCTCCTCGTAGCGGATCAGCTGGAGCCAGAAGCCCGCGTTGGGCCGGATGAAGGGCCGACTCCCCAGAACCTCCTGGTAGGCTTCTCGCAGGCTGAGACCTTCGGACCTGGAGACAGACGTGAGGTGTGAGGCTGAGGGGGGGGCCTTTGGGGGGCTTGGTGGGGGGTCCTACCTCATCAGGTGGGCCATGACCAGCGCGGCCGACCGGCTCCTGCCCGCTACACAGTGGACCAGAGTGGCCCCGGTCTGGTTCCCCCGGATCCACTCTGCCACTGGCTCAAAGTACCGTGAGAGGGGGGCGTGGGGACGGTCCTGGACGGGGACGTGATGGACACGCAGGCCGTCCAGGTGGGGGTAGGCCACGCCCTCCACGCCGCTGGCGTTGATGACCACGGTGATGTTCCTGCTGCTCAGGACGCTGCTGCTCAGGGCGGGGTCCAGCCCGGCCAGGAACAGGCGGGGACGCACCGTGGACACCGACATCCTGCGGGAGACACAGGCCGTTACCGTGGCAACGACGGCTCGTCTGTGTGCTCAGGAGCTGCAGGGTGTGTCCTGTTGGGACACCTGAAGGGTCGTTCAGGTCACGTGAGCTTATCTTTGACGACCAAAGACAGACATGGACAGGGACGGACCAGGGACGGACCAGGGACGGACCAGGGACGGACCAGGGACAGACCAGGGACAGACCAGGGACAGACCAGGGACGGACCAGGGACAGACCAGGGACAGACCAGGGACGGACCAGGGACAGACCAGGGACAGACCAGGGACAGACCAGGGACGGACCAGGCACGGACAGGGACAGACCAGGGACAGACCAGGGACAGACCAGGCACGGACCGGGGGACAGACCAGGGGCGGACCAGGGGCGGACCAGGGGCGGACCAGGACAGACCAGGGGCGGACCAGGGACGGACCAGGGACAGACCAGGGGCGGACCAGGGACAGACCAGGGACAGACCAGGGACGGACCAGGGACAGACCAGGGACGGACCAGGGACAGACCAGGGACAGACCAGGGACAGACCAGGGACAGACCAGGGACGGACCAGGGACGGACCAGGGACAGACCAGGGACAGACCAGGGACAGACCAGGGACGGACCAGGGACGGACCAGGGACGGACCAGGGACGGACCAGGGACAGACCAGGGACAGACCAGGGACAGACCAGGGACGGACCAGGGACAGACCAGGGACGGACCAGGGACAGACCAGGCACGGACCAGGGACGGACCAGGGACGGACCAGGGGCGGACCAGGGACAGACCAGGGGCGGACCAGGGGCGGACCAGGGACAGACCAGGGGCGGACCAGGGCGGACCAGGGGCGGACCAGGGGCGGACCAGGGGCGGACCAGGGACAGACCAGGGGCGGACCAGGGGCGGATCGGGGCGGACCAGGGACAGACCAGGCACGGACCAGGGACGGACCAGGGACGGACCAGGGACGGACCAGGGACAGACCAGGGACGGACCACCTCTCAGCGTCACACGCGTCCTGGAAGAAAAAGTTGACCAAGTGTCCTCAAACACGAGAAATAGAGCTGCAGCCCCGGACCCGACCAGCAGGGGGCGCTGTGGCCCCGACCAGCAGGGGGCGCTGTGGCCCCGACCAGCAGGGGGCGCTGTGGCCCCGGCCAGCAGGGGGCGCTGTGGCCCCGACCAGCAGGGGGCGCTGTGGTCCCGACCAGCAGGGGGCGCTGTGGCCCCGACGCTGCAGCGCCACCAAAAACAGTCAAAGAAACTCACTCTTTAAACACTCTTTACTCACTCTTTAAACACTCTTTACTCACTCTTTACTCACTCTTTAAACACTCTTTACTCACTCTTTACTCACTCTTTAAACACTCTTTACTCACTCTTTACTCACTCTTTAAACACTCTTTACTCACTCTTTACTCACTCTTTAAACACTCTTTACTCACTCTTTACTCACTCTTTACTCACTCTTTACTCACTCTTTAAACACTCTTTACTCACTCTTTACTCACTCTTTAAACACTCTTCTACGTCGGTCCAGAATTCAACTTCAGTTTCCGTCAAACATTCAGGTAAGACTTCACTGAAGATGACATTTTAATCCGTTTATTGATCAGAACGTTGATAAAATCCAAAGTTTCCATCCGCTAATGTGACTCGAGGTGATCGTGTCGGCACTAATAAATCATAAGTAATAACTAACTAGTCGCTGCTGCCGCTTTAATCTCCGGTTCATTCAGATTATTGAGATTATCCTTGTTCACTCGCTCACTTCTCTGTTTGTCGGCTCAAAATTCTGTGTCAACTTCGATTTTCATCAGATAATTTGTCAAAAGGACCAAAACCCTTCACAGTTAGTCCAGATGTAATCTGAGAGGGATTACCGACACATCCGGTCAGCGGGGTTTTCAGAATAAAAGACCACTGCTGCGGTAGAATGGTCAACAATTGGATTGTTATTGTTGTTGTTATGGTTGTTATTGTTGTTATTATTGTTATCATTACACATGTAAACGTTCCTGTTCTGCTTCAGAACCAGAGGAGATGGACCCAGTGAAGGACTCGGGGTCTCCAGGTGTGACGGTGGTCCCTCAGGTCTGGTATCACCCGACCATCAGGAGGAGCCCCCAGGATGGAGGGGGGCGTGGGGGCAGGTCCAGGCCTCCTGGGCCCGCTCCGGCTAAGCCACAGCACAAGGTGGGTCAGAACCAGGCTGCTGGGGAGAGTCCCGGTCCTCCTGAGCCGGTCCGGACCCAGAGACCAGACCCCGCCCCCCAGGCCCCGCCCCCACAGGCCCCGCCCCCCACTCTTAAGCCTGGTCCGGTGGTTCTGGGGACCCCGCTGGACGAAGGTTTGGTGAAGGCCGTGGAGGTTCTGACCCGCGGCCAGCGCAACAATCAGGACTGGTTTTCCTGGAGGAGAAACCGGATCACGGCGTCTTTGGCTCCGTCCGTCGCCCGCTGTCGTTTCGTGAACGGCAAGAGTCGGGCTCTGCCCTCCTCCTACCTGGCTGCCATCAAAGGTAGGCCCCGCCCACTTCCCTCTGGCCCAGGTGAGGCTGTTCACCTCTGGTTTACCTGCGCAGGTGAGGCCCCGAGGTACGAGACCAGGGCCATGAGGTGGGGCGTCGACATGGAGAAGGAGGCGCTCCTCCGCTATGAGGTAGGAGGTCAGAGGTCAGAGGTCAGAGCAGACGCCGTCAGAGCCCTGATCTCCTCCTGCAGAAGATGAAGGGCGAGCAGCTGGGTCACCTGATCACCGTGAGTGAGTGCGGGCTGTTCATCGACGCCCAGCGCCCCTGGTTGGCCGCCTCCCCCGACGGCGTGGTGAGGGACGGTCCCGAGCGCTGGCTGGTGGAGGTCAAGTGTCCCTACACACGCAGGCGGCAGCGCCTGAAGGACGCCTGCGAGGACCAGAACTTCTGCCTCCAGGAGGAGCTGCAGCCGGACGGGGTGAGGACGAACCCTGGTGTCCTGACCTCACCCCCTCCTCACCCCCTCACCTCCTCACCCCCTCACCCCCTCCTCACCCCCTCCTCACCCCCTCACCCCCTCCTCACCCCCTCACCTCCTCCTCACCCCCTCACCTCCTCCTCACCCCCATTTCCTCCCTCTGACCTCCTCACCCCCTCACCTCCTCACCCCCTCCTCACCCCCTCACCTCCTCCTCACCCTCGCCTCCTCACCCCCTGACCCCCTCCTCACCCCCTCACCTCCTCACCCCCTCACCCCCTCCCACCCCCTGACCTCCTCCCTCACCCCCCATTTCCTCCCTCTGACCTCCTCACCCCTGACCTCCTCCTCACCCCCTGACCTCCTCACCCCCTGACCTCCTCCTCACCCCCTGACCTCCTCACCCCCTGGCCTCCTCCTCACCCCCTGACCTCCTCACCCCCTGACCTCCTCACCCCCTGACCCCCTCCTCACCCCCTCACCTCCTCACCCCCCTCCTCCTCACCCCCTGACCTCCTCACCCCCTGACCTCCTCCTCACCCCCTCCCCTCCTCCTCACCCCCTGACCTCCTCCTCACCCCCTGACCTCCTCCTCACCCCCTCACCCCCTCCTCACCCCCTCACCTCCTCACCCCCTCACCTCCTCCTCACCCCCTGACCCCCTCCTCACCCCCATTTCCTCCCTCTGACCTCCCTCACCCCCTCACCTCCTCACCCCCTCACCTCCTCCTCACCCCCTCACCTCCCTCACCCCCTCACCTCCTCCTCACCCCCTGACCCCCTCCTCACCCCCATTTCCTCCCTCTGACCTCCTCACCCCCTCACCTCCTCACCCCCCTCACCTCCTCCTCACCCCCTGACCTCCTCCTCACCCCCTGACCCCCTCCTCACCCCCTGACCCCCTCCTCACCCCCTGACCTCCTCCTCACCCCCTGACCTCCTCACCCCCATTTCCTCCCTCTGACCTCCTCACCCCCTGACCTCCTCACCCCCTGACCTCCTCACCCCCTGACCTCCTCACCCCCTGACCTCCCTCCTCACCCCCTGACCTCCTCACCCCCTGACCTCCTCCTCACCCCCTCCTCCTCACCCCCTTCCCTCAGACATGTCCCACCGGTTCTAGGGACCTCCTCGTGCGGTGGCGTCCCCCCGGCCCTGTGTGACCTCTGACCTCCTGTCCCAGGCCCTGTCCTACAGACTGAAGCCGTCTCACAGATACTTCACTCAGGTCCAGTGCCAGCTGGCGGTCACGCGTCTGCTGCACGCCGACCTGGTCGTCTTCACCCTGGAGGAGACGGTCGTCGTCCCGGTGACCTTTGACCCCCAACTATGGGAGGACACTTTGTCCAAGCTGGAGAAGTTTTACGTGGAAGCTTATCGTCATCTGGAGAACCACGAGATGTAGGGAGCAGTCACGTGACCTGTGAGCGGCGTGACGAGGGCATCAGAAGAACCGCTGGAGGGTTGCAGGTTCAAATCCCAGAGCTCTTAAAGTCTAACGTTAACATAAGATGAAAGAATAAAGCTCCTCCCCCTCAATGCTTCTCCCTTTGTCCTCCTTGGAGGTCAAACCACATTCACCTCAGAGCAGCCGTGAAGGACGAGCCGACATCAGCGTCCAGTCAGATGCTTTTATTTTGAAAGAAAATACGTCTGTTCGAGTCCTTTAAAAGGGATGAAACCTCTGACGATACAAAACACATCAGCTTTGCAGCGACCCTGTGGGCCCCGCCCACCTCGGCCCAGCGGGACCGGCAGCCAGGGGGCGTGGCCGGGCTGCGGGTGGGGGCGTGGCCGTCCGCAGGTGCGCCTCACAGGTAGCCCTCCTTCCTGAACTGCTCCTCCAGGATGTCTCTGTACTCGTCGAAGCCTCCGTCGATGCGCCGCACCTTCCCGCCCTCGCACACCCACAGCTCCCGGCACACCAGGCGGATCAGGCGCTCGTCGTGGGACACCAGGACGACCCCGCCCTGAAGGGCGACATCACAGCTGCTGAGCGGCGCCCGGGGGGGGGCGGCGCCCGGGGGCGGCGGCGTACCTTGAACTTGTTGAGGGCCTTGGCCAGAGCCTCGATGGTCTCCATGTCCAGGTGGTTGGTCGGCTCATCCAGGATGTAGAAGTTGGGGCTGGAGGACACACAGGACACCGTCACCACATCGCCACGGTTACCAGCGCCAGCGCCGGCGCCCCGCCCTACCACGGCATGGTCATCTGGGCGAAGGCCACGCGGCTCTTCTGCCCCCCCGACAGGCTGGCGACCGGCCGGGTGGCCAGCTCTCCGGTGATTCCGTAGCGGCCCAGCTGGTGGCGGTACTCCTCCTCCGACCGGCCTGTGGAGGTCAGCGGGGTCAGGCCGGGCTGGGGGGGTCACCCCCCCCCCCGGTGGTTTCTATGGTTACCAGGAAACTTGTTGAGCAGCAGCTCCACGCTGTTGACGTTCAGGTCCAGCTGGTCCACGTGGTGCTGGCTGAAGTATCCGATCTTCAGGTTCCTGGAGACCACAAACCGTCACCACCGGGGCCGTCGCCACGGCAACCACTGAGCAGGCAGCGCCCGGGTACCTGTGAGCTTGGCGGATGCCGCCAACTGGTGTCAGGTCGCCCATCAGAAGTTTGAGGATGGTCGACTTCCCGGCTCCGTTCTCGCCGACCTGACGGCAACGATAGCGGGAATCAGCGTTGCTAAGCAACAGGGTGGGAGGCGCCCTCGTTTCCGACACCTACGATGCAGATTCGGGACTCGAGGTCGGCGGACAGGTTGAGCCCAGAGAAGAGGCGCTGGTCCCGCGAGTAGTAGAACTCCACCTCGTCCAGCTGCAGGATGGGAGGAGACAACTTCTCGAAGTTATCGGGGAACCTGCGAACAACGGGAGGAGCAACAGTCAGAGGCGCGGCACAGCCGCACGTCCTGGGAGCCAGAGGTCGTCCTACCGTAGGGTCACCTCCGTCTCCTTCTCCAGGGGCTTCAGCTCGGGCCTGCAGGGGAAGAGCAGACCTTCAGGCCCAGCCTCACCCCCTCACCCCCTCCCCCTCCCCTCCCCCAGGCGCCACTCACAGCTTCTCCAGGAGCTTCAGTTTGCTCTGCACCTGAGCGGCTCTGTTGGCGTTGTAGCGGAATCTGTCGATGAACACCTGAAGCGAAGGTGACGACGGTCAGGAGGCTGCTGCGGCCCCGCCCCCACCTGGCCGGCCCCGCCCCCTACCTGGATGTGCTGCCGGTACTGCAGCTGGGCCTCGTACTCCCGGTGCTGGTTCTTCAGACGGTCTTCTTTCGTCTTGATGAAGTTCTCGTAGTCTCCGCGGTAACTGTCCAGCCTCTGGGAGTGCAGGTGGACGATGTCCGTCACCACCGCGTTCAGGAAGTTCCTGTCGTGGGACACGACCAGGATGGTGGACTGCCACGTCTGGGGAGGGAGGGAGGGGGGGGTCAGCGCTAGAACAACCGCACAGCACGAGCGGGGGAGGTGGTGACCTCTGACCTGCAGGTAGTTCTCCAACCACAGGATGGCTCTGACGTCCAGCATGTTGGTGGGTTCTGCAGGACAGACAGCAAGGTTTGTTCAGAAGGGTGGACCTGATGGGAGCTTCACCTGGGGGGGGCACACTCACCATCCAGCAGCAGCAGGTCAGGCCTGAAAGCGCATCAGATGAGGTCAGACGAGTCAAGAACAAACAGGCCGACGGTTCAGACGGAGACTCACCGAGCAAACAGAGCACGGGCCAACGCCAGCCTCATCCTCCAGCCTCCAGAGAACTCCCTGAGGACGCACACACACAATACAAACCATCAGAAAGGGTGGGTTGTTCATAACATATTATCTGAGTGTGTGTGTGTGTGTACTCACTTTGTGGCCTGCTGTTGCATTTTAGGGGAGAAGCCCAGACCCGCCAGGATGACGGAGGCTCTGGTGGAGGAGACAGATGTCAGTCAAAAGTTCAGCTGTAGTTTGTCCTGCAGCTACAGTGTGTGGTTGCCGTGGATACCGTGCTGGGGCTTTGTCGGCCTCGATCTCCTCCAGTTTGCCGTAGATCTCTGACAGTCTAACGCTGTCTGTCCCCTCAGCGCTGAGACACAAACAGAGAGTGAGAGGCCTGCCTGGCCCCGCCCCCGGCCCCGCCCGGCCCCGCCCCCTGGTTCCTTACGTCCCAACAGCGATGCGCGCGTTCAGGCTCTTTTCCTCCCTCAGCAGCGCCTCTCGGAGCGTGTCGCTCTCCAGGACACTCTGCAGCGCTGTCGTCTCATCTCCAGCCACTTCCTGTTCCACGTGGAGGATAGAGATGTGAGCCGGAACGCGCAGGTTACGACTGGCCAACATCTTTAACAGCGTCGTCTTCCCTAAACCGTTCCGACCAATGAGACCGTACCGTCGGCCAGACGCCAGAGCCAGCTCCGCCCCCTGCAGTAAACACCTGGAGGGGGGGAGGAGGTCATCAAACAGGCTCGGGCGCAGGTGTGTGAAGGTGTGAACCAAACTCTGACCTCTCTCCAAAGGACACATCAAAGTTCTCTATGCGGATGTCATAGCTGCGGTTCTTCCCTGATTGGTCCACCCGACTGTCCTTCTTACTGCTGGCCTGACTGGCCGACGCCTCCTCCAGGACGCTGGGGGGAGGTCACGTGAGGTCAGCGCGCGCGTGTGTGTGTGTGCGCGCGTGTGTGAGGACAGTGGTGCACTCACAGCTGGCTCGAGGTCTTCTGAGAATCTCTCTCGTTCCTGCGTTCGTGTTTGGCCTTCAGTTTGGCTTCGGCCTTCTCCAGTTTCTTGGCGTCGACCGTCTGAGGAAGCGCAGAGAGGAAGTCGTGAAGAAAGGTCTTTGATCCAAAGATCAAAGGGCCGTTGTGTGCGCCCTCACCGTGTTCTGCGCTCGCTTGATCATCCAGATTCCCTCCACGTCTTTGGCTGCTGTAACTGAAACGGGGTAACGGTGAGTGTGCCGTCATGCGCTCGTGGTCAGAGACGAGCGCGAGGGTCGTTACCGACGTCAGCGGAGATCTGGGAGAGCTGCACCGGGGCGTCCAGCAGGACCTGCCTCTGGGCGCCGCCACCGCTGGTCCTGTAACACACCACAGTCAACGCCTGGACGCCCCCACCCTCACCACCGTCCACGGGGTGTGTGTCCCACTCACAGCTGGAGAGTGTTGAACATCTGCAGACAGATGTTCCTGATGTCCTCCTCGTTTTTACCATCAGCCGACACCTCCTGCAGAACGCCGCCGATGGCCTCGAAAACCTCCTCATCATCCTCAAACTCTGCTCCACCGCTGTCCAAAACCCCTGGGACACACACACACACACACACACACACACACACACACCTTCAGGTCCACAGGCCAACAGACCAGCCCTCACTAGGAGAGGACAGCGCTATTTCTGGGTGTCAGAGCGCCGTGGTGGCGCAGATCAGTAGCGTAGGGCCTGGAGTCAGAGGTTCTAAAGGTTCTACCCTCCCCCCTGAAGGTTCTAGAGGTCCTTCTCTCCCCCCTGGAGGTTCTAGAGGTTCTTCTCTCCCCCCCTGGAGGTTCTAGAGGTCCTTCCCTCCCCCTGAAGGTTCTAGAGGTCCTTCCCTCCCCCCTGGAGGTTCTAGAGGTTCTTCTCTCCCCCCTGGAGGTTCTAGAGGTCCTTCTCTCCCCCCTGAAGGTTCTAGAGGTCCTTCCCTCCCCCCTGGAGGTTCTAGAGGTCCTTCCCTCCCCCCTGGAGGTTCTAGAGGTCCTTCTCTCCCCCCCTGGAGGTTCTAGAGGTTCTTCTCTCCCCCCCTGAAGGTTCTAGAGGTCCTTCCCTCCCCCTGGAGGTTCTAGAGGTCCTTCCCTCCCCCTGGAGGTTCTAGAGGTTCTCCCCCCGGAGGTTCTAGAGGTCCTTCCCTCCCCCCTGAAGGTTCTAGAGGTCCTTCCCTCCCCCTGGAGGTTCTAGAGGTTCTTCCCCCTGGAGGTTCTAGAGGTTCTTCTCTCCCCTGGAGGTTCTAGAGGTTCTTCCCCCCTGGAGGTTCTAGAGGTCCTTCCCTCCCCCCTGGAGGTTCTAGAGGTCCTTCCCTCCCCCTGGAGGTTCTAGAGGTCCTTCTCTCCCCCTGGAGGTTCTAGAGGTCCTTCCCTCCCCCTGGAGGTTCTAGAGGTTCTTCTCTCCCCCCCTGAAGGTTCTAGAGGTCCTTCCCTCCCCCTGGAGGTTCTAGAGGTCCTTCCCTCCCCCTGGAGGTTCTAGAGGTCCTTCTCTCCCCCCCTGGAGGTTCTAGAGGTTCTTCTCTCCCCCCCTGAAGGTTCTAGAGGTCCTTCCCTCCCCCCTGGAGGTTCTAGAGGTCCTTCCCTCCCCCTGGAGGTTCTTCTCTCCCCCTGAAGGTTCTAGAGGTTCTCTCCCCCCCGGAGGTTCTAGAGGTCCTTCCCTCCCCCTGAAGGTTCTAGAGGTCCTTCCCTCCCCCTGGAGGTTCTTCCCCCCTGGAGGTTCTAGAGGTCCTTCTCTCCCCCTGGAGGTTCTAGAGGTTCTTCCCCCCCTGGAGGTTCTAGAGGTCCTTCCCTCCCCCCTGGAGGTTCTAGAGGTCCTTCTCCCCCCCCTGGAGGTTCTAGAGGTCCTTCCCTCCCCCCTGGAGGTTCTAGAGATCCTTCTCTCCCCCCCTGGAGGTTCTAGAGGTCCTTCTCTCCCCCCTGGAGGTTCTAGAGGTCCTTCCCTCCCCCCTGGAGGTTCTAAAGGTCCTTCCCTCCCCCCTGGAGGTTCTACAGGTCCTTCCCTCCCCCCTGGAGGTTCTTCTCTCCCCCCCTGGAGGTTCTAGAGGTCCTTCCCTCCCCCCTGGAGGTTCTAGAGGTTCCCCCCCTGGAGGTTCTAGAGGTCCTTCCCTCCCCCCTGGAGGTTCTAGAGGTCCTTCCCTCCCCCCTGGAGGTTCTAGAGGTTCCCCCCCCCCCCCCGGAGGTTCTAGAGGTCCTTCCCTCCCCCTGGAGGTTCTTCTCTCCCCCTGGAGGTTCTAGAGGTCCCCCTGGAGGTTCTAGAGGTCCTCCCCCCTGGAGGTTCTAGAGGTTCTTCTCTCCCTGAAGGTTCTAGAGGTTCTTCCCTCCCCCTGGAGGTTCTAGAGGTTCTTCCCCCCCTGGAGGTTCTAGAGGTCCTTCCCTCCCCCCTGAAGGTTCTAGAGGT
>CAJVRN010000194.1:302500-322500 GCA_911728415.1 Lagocephalus sceleratus
CTCTACCAGAAGAACTGGGACACCTGAGACACCTGACTGAGCTGGTAGGGAGATCTGATTATTGATCGATCAGATAGATACTGACGTCTGTCTGTCTGTCTGTCTGTCTGTCTGCAGGATGTCAGCTGTAATGAGATCCAGGCTCTGCCTCCTCAGGTGGGTCAGCTGGAAGCTCTGAGAGACCTGAACGTTCGGAGGAATCACCTGCTCAAGCTGCCCGCTGGTATACACACACACACACACACACACACACACACCATCGTAGAGCTGTGAGAAGCCATCCTCTCATAAACAGTCTGTGTGTGTCTGAGTGTACAGAAAAGACACAAAAGTAAACAACTCACAAGAATAATTCTGTTGAATTCCAGAGTTACTGTGTGTTTGTCCAGAGCTGATATGTGCGTTTGTGTGTGTGTGTGTGTGTGTGTGTGTGCAGAGCTGGCCGACCTCCCTCTGGTGCGTCTGGACTTCTCCTGTAACAAGGTGACGTCCATCCCCGTGTGTTACCGACAGCTCACCCAGCTGCAGAGCATCGTCCTGGACAACAACCCTCTGCAGTCCCCACCTGCACAGGTGAGACGGTGACACATCAGCGCTCACATCTGGATGGGCCAGTCTTAATATGTGTGTGTGTGTGTGTGTAGATCTGTATTAAAGGGAAGATCCACATCTTTAAATACCTGAACCTTGAAGCCAGTAAAACGACTCCTGAGCTCTCAGACTACGACAGACGACCTTTGAACTTCAGCTCTTGGTTAGAACAAACTCATTTGTTGTGCTGCTGAGGCCCAGGCTGCTCTGGCTAAGTGTGTGTGTGTGTGTGTGTGTGTGTGTGTGTGTGTTCCCAGTGTTGATGAGCTGTATCCTGGGCGTCTGTATGGAACACTGGACTCTGGATTCAACAGTGTTGACAGTGGAGACAAGAGATGGTCTGGAAATGAGGTCAGGCACACACACACACAAACACACACACTAGCAGGACTGGATGCACTGAGAGTGCGTGTGTGTGTTTTTGTGTTTCCAGCCCTCAGAAGAACTGTCAGAGCTGTCTCTGAGAGTGGCGGAGATCAGCCGTGATCAGCGGAGCAGAGGAGGAGGAGCAGCTCTGCTGGCCAACGGCACACGTGAGTGCACCTGAACCAGCTCCTCCTCCTGCGTGGAGGCTGAGAACCTTCTACATGAGCAGCTCTGTCTGTCCGGGCAGATGTGGAGTCGGAGCAGATCGACTTCATCGACAGCTGTGTGGGCGAGGAGGAAGAGGAGGAAGGGAGAAGTCGTGTACGGGGAGGAGGAGACAGCGCGAGTCTGAGCTCTCAGTTCATGGCCTACATCGAGAGACGCATCACCAGAGAGGTGCCGCTCTGCCCCTCGTGTGTGTGTGTGTGTGTTTCCTGTTATGGACTGATCACCTGTCACCTGATCACTCAGACTGCTGTGATAGGCCCCACCCCCCTCATTACGAATACAGGAAGTCACCGTAAACGAGTGTCAATAACGTGGAATCAGAGGAAGATGGGACTGAACAGTGACCTGTGTGTGTGTGTGTGTGTGTGTCTCCAGGGTTCTCCAGTAAAAAGCAGCTCTAACCGTACAGAAGACACGAGGAGACACCTCAACAGGTGATCACAGTGAAACTGAGTGGCTCAACTGGATGGTTGCCATAGCAACATAACTCTGAGTACACACTGACGTGTTGCTGTTTTATATCCAAACCGCTGTAGGAGTGTGGTGGATGGTGTGGCTCCCAGTTCCCAGAACCAGGTAACATCCTGTCTGTCTGGCTGTCTGTCTGTGATGACTGTCTCCATGACACATTCCAACTGTGTGTGTGTGTGTGTGTGTGTGTGTCTCCTCAGAGGTCCTCTTCCTCGGGGGGCTTGGAGAAGATGAGGAGGGAGGCTCAGCTGGCGGCCCTGAGGTTCGATGAGGAGAGGCAGAAGACTCGATACCTGCAGAGGGACCCCAAGGTAGGGGCGCTGGGGGGGGCGGCACACGTGAGTCCAAGCTGACCAGGTGTGTCTTTGACAGAAACCTGCCCACAGCCCCACATCGCCCACGGACAGTGAGGTGAGACCCAGCACCTGTTCCCCATCAGCGGTAGTGTAGCCCCGCCCCTTTGGTAACGTAGCCCCGCCCCTCCCCCTTGTCTGTGTGTGCTCAGAGCGCGTGTCCCTCCAGACGCTCCACCCACACCGACGACTCCGCCCTCTTCATGGTAAGCCTTCGGCAGCAGCCTGCCCCTGTCCTCCACCTGTCCAGTTCACCTGAAGCTCCTCTCCTCCCAGATGTTTGCACATGTGATCAACAAGCCAAGCTGCTTCTGTTCTAATTCCTCTTCTTCCTCTTCCTCCTCTTCCTCCTCTTTTATTTATGTGAATTTTATTTTATTTTCAGTTTGCTCTTCAGTTCTCCACTCCCCCTCCCTCTCTCTCCCCCCTCCCTCTCCCCCCTCCCTCGCTTTCTCTCCTTCTCTTCTCTCTCTTTCTCTCGCCCCTCCCGTCTCCCCCCTTTTTTCCCTCTCTTTCTTACTCTCTTCTCTCTCCCTCTCCTCCCCTCCTCTTTCTCCCCTCTCTCCCCCTCCCTCCCCCCTCCTGTCTCCCCCCCACCTGTCTGAATGTGTCTGGACTCTCAGGTGATTCACCCTCAACTGCTCGTTTTCTCAAACCACATCTGGAGACTCAAACTTGATTTGTCCTCCCGATTGGCTTTAGTGCAAACACACACACACACTTGTGTGTTCGTCCTCAGGTGTTTGTGACGGAGCAGTTGATCCGTCGCCCCTCGGCCTCGTCCTTCTTTTCCATGGTGCTTTCTTTCTTCTTCTTGTCCTCCAGTGTGTAGACAGCTGTTGCTCTGTTGTTCGTGACAGCCCCACCTTCTGTCTGCTGCAGGTACTGCACCCTGCATGTCTGAGCGTCTCTGCTGCTAACACACTAACCCGCCCTGAGAGCTTTCATGACTCGGGGCCACTATCGTCTCGTTTCACCTAAAAACACACTGTAAAGGATAGCCCTGTGTGACTGACATTAACCCGCGCTACAGTCTGACTGTGACCGTGCAGCAGCAGGAGAGGCAGTAAACTACACCGTAAAACAATCGCGCGATGCTGCATCAGCCCGTCAGGCTGAGCCTGGCCGTCGCCACGGTGACGGCCATCCACAGGTCTAGCAGCTGTTGTTGGCGCGTACAGGCGTCCGACCTGGAGCCCTGGTTCCCATGGTAACAGCAGGACAGGCGGTCGTGTACTGTGCCGTAGTGTTGCTGGGCCGATCTGGGTGTGTCAGCGGTCCGGACCGCCGACAGGCGCTGGTGTCGCCGGGCTGGGCCGGCTGTAACGTCTGCTCTTGTGTCTGCAGGGTGAAGACAGAGCCGCCCTGTCTCCCACAGGTAACACTTCACCTGCCGCGCCCAGGCCGCCGCCCTCACCTGCTGACTCCTCTTCTCTGCTTCCCCTCCAGCCAATCAGTCGCCCTCTTACCCCGGCTCAGGGGGCGTGGCCTCCTGTCGGCCTGCCGGCCTGAGGCCAGAGAGCTTCCTGTTTCGCCTCAACCAGAAGGAGGAGAAGAGGAAAGGTGAGCTGTTCTCTCTTGATCTCAGCTCTCTGTTGTGTGATTGGTGGGTGGTGACCTTGACTCCGCCCCCCCAGGTGAGGCTGCCCCTCAGAGCCAGGGGGACGCCGCTGCCCCCCCCCTCGTTGGAGAAGACGCAGAGCTGGTTGAGCAGCTTCGGAAGGTGAGCCTGAGAGGCGCGGCTGCTGTGGGGGGCTCCAGGTGTGGGTCCCCCAGGTGAGGTCCGGCACACCTGTCAACACACCTGTCTGTGTGTCCAGAACATCGAAGCGCGTCTGAAGGTGTCCCTGCCCACCGACCTGGGGGCAGCTCTGACCGATGGCGTGGTGTTGTGCCATCTAGCCAATCACGTGAGGCCGCGCTCGGTGCCCAGCATCCACGTGCCCTCGCCCGCTGTGGTGAGTGTCGCACCTGCGGCCTCCGCCCCCCCCCCCCCGACTGACCCCTGTCCCGTCCCTGCAGCCCAAACTCACCATGGCCAAATGTCGAAGGAACGTGGAGAACTTCCTGGAGGCCTGCCGCAGGATCGGAGTTCCACAGGTACGGCGCTACAGGACCGGGGGGGCGGGGCCGGGCTGGTCATGTGACCTCCACTTCTGGGTCTGAGTCTAGCTTCCTCCAACTAACCCCTCTCTCTCTCTTTTCTCCTCCACTCCCGTCTGTCATTAATCCGTTTTCTTCCTCCATTTCACCGGTCTGTCCCACCCCTCCCACCCAGGACGGTCTGTGTTCAGTCAGGGAGGTGCTGCAGGGCCGGGGGGACAGGCTGTACGGCACCGTGGCCATGCTGCTGTCCCTGGCCCCGCCCCTCATTGGCCCCTCCCCCCAGGCGCAGCTGGCGGGCTTCGCCCTCTTCTACCTGTCCGTCATGTCTGTGCTGTGTGCCATCTACGTCCACCTGGCCCCGTGTGTGTGAGCACCTGCTGCAGGTTCAGGTGGATCTGGCCCTCTAAGCTCCGCCCACCAGGCTGACTCACCTGCTGCAGGTTCAGGTGGATCTGGCCCTCTAAGCCCCGCCCACCAGGCTGACTCACCTGCTGCAGGTTCAGGTGGATCTGGCCCTCTAAGCCCTGCCCACCAGGCTGACTCACCTGCTGCAGGTTCAGGTGGATCTGGCCCTCTAAGCCCCGCCCACCAGGCTGACTCACCTGGAGCAGGTTCAGGTGGATCTGGCCCTCAAAGCCCCGCCCACCAGGCTGACTCACCTGGAGCAGGTTCAGGTGGATCTGGCCCTCAAAGCCCCGCCCACCAGGCTGACTCACCTGCAGCAGGTTGTGCCTCTAACCCCGTCACATCTCGTGTCACGCTGTAGCTTCACCCGCTTCACTTCAGAGACCCCCCAACGTGGACGTGTTCATCTTGACGTAGTGGGCGTGGCTGTCTGTGGTGGGCGTGGCCGTCCGTGGTGGGCGTGGCCCTGAAGCCTGACAATCGCACACGTTTGAGTCTTGAAGCTTCAGTCTGAGAACGTCCTCATGCCTTAACGTCATGTGAGTGTGAGACCCTGCAGTAGTTTCCAGGGTGCTCCTCCCCCTCTCCCTCCTGCTTCAGCTCTCTCCTGGAGAAGCTGTAGATGTTGTGCAGCTCCCTGTTCTCCTGAGCTGCTGCCCCCCCCCGGGTCCTGAGGTGACCCCATGATGGTTCTTGTGCCTCTGTTTTCCCTGTGAACACCAATAAAGACAGTGGAAACCTTGTGTGTCTGTGTGTCTCCAGGAACATGCAGAACCTTCTGATCTGAACACTGTCCTGATCCTGCTGCTTTTCCAGTTTCCCCTCATCACATCTTTTCTTTACTTTGTCATTTCATTTGCTGTTGCCATGGTTACTCTTGTTTTTCTCCATTCAGTTGCCATTGGTTGACCCCGTCTCCATCTGTTTTGTTTCTCCTCCTCCTTCGTGCTGCTCAGAGTCAGTTGTGTCTCCCTCTGCACATCCTGGAGGAGCGAGGGCTCCCTCAGGTGGCCGGGACCGTGGGCGCCCTGCTGGAGTTGGCCCCCCCCAGACACCCCGTCGGCGCGGCGGCCCCCGCTCCTGGACCTCCTGTCAGCATGTGAGGGGAGGGCGCTGGTTTAGTTTGAGGATCTGGATCTGATGGAGGCAGCTGAAGGCTTCTAGAACTGTTCTTCACGCACACGTTCCGCTCTAGACGGCAGCTTCCTGGAGTTCTACTGCAGATTTACTGTAAAATATATTATTATTATTATGATCACTGACAAAAGAGGAATAATGGCAGGTATTTAATGAAGACAAACTCCTTAAACTATTTATTTTACTGTCTGTAAAAATGTATTTATCGTTGCAGAATTGCGTGAATAGCTGATCTCAGCTGTGATTGGCCAAACTCACTTTTTACTGCTGAATGAATCAGCTGTTTTATTCATTCTTATTTTAATACGTTTTTAACCAGAATCACAAGTGAGAAATTAGACCTGTCTGAACAGTTCTGAACAGCCAAATTCTGCCCATTTGTAAACGAATGTGAAAGAATCGATTCTTTAGAGAACCTCTAATATTGACTCCGTGAGTAGGTCACACAGACGGTGGGCAATAATCAACAATCGATGATCCATAATCGATAATCAACGCTGAACCTGACACTAACTGAAGTCAGCTTTACAACTACGTTACTAAAGCATCGGCTGCTCCATCCCACACTACGGCCACAGCCTGCCTGAGCACTACCAGCCCTCGTTAACCAGCCCTTGTTAACCAGCCCTCTCTAACCAGCCCTCGTTAACCTGCCCTCTCTAACCAGCCCTCGTTAACCAGCCCTCGTTAACCAGCCCTCTCTAACCAGCCCTCGTTAACCAGCCCTCGTTAACCTGCCCTCTCTAACCAGCCCTCGTTAACCAGCCCTCGTTAACCAGCCCTCTCTAACCAGCCCTCGTTAACCAACCCTCTCTAACCAGCCCTCGTTAACCAGCCCTCTCTAACCAGCCCTCGTTAACCAACCCTCTCTAACCAGCCCTCGTTAACCAACCCTCTCTAACCAGCCCTCGTTAACCAGCCCTTGTTAACCAGCCCTCTCTAACCAGCCCTCGTTAACCAGCCCTCGTTAACCTGCCCTCTCTAACCAGCCCTCGTTAACCAGCCCTCGTTAACCAGCCCTCTCTAACCAGCCCTCGTTAACCAACCCTCTCTAACCAGCCCTCGTTAACCAACCCTCCCTGGAGCGTGGGGGCACCACAGCTCTGAGCTGAATCTAATCTAACCACCGTTTAACGAGGCGCCGGCGGTGAGCGCGCCACCTTGGGCGGGGCTGGACGTTACCGTGGGCGTTTCTGAGGGGCGTTGCGTAGCGCCGGCGGCTGCAGCGCCTGAACGAACACTCGGTCGGGGTGTACCTCGACGTTGACATAAGCTTGCGTGTTGCTGTCGCTGCTCTTCAGCTGGCGTCTCCATCAGATCCTCACATCCACACCTGTACCTGTTTACTGCTCGCCGGCAGGTGTGCCTTCACCGTCGGCCTGTTCATGTTGTTGTGTTCGTGTTGTTGTGTTCATGTTGTTGTGGCGCAGGTTCCAGGTGTGGGACACTTTTTAATGGTGACATGGTCCTGCTGATGCGACTCTGCAGGGGGCGTGTCCTACGATCACCTGTTTGATCAAATGTACAGAAACAGTCTGTAAATATACACATGCATATATACTGTACATACGAGAGGCTAGAGAGTTGCCACGGCAACACAGCATCACGGATGGATGCGGTTCCTAATCAGAGGTCAAAGGTCGTTTTAAACTGAGACGCGTGGCTGTGGGCGGAGCCTAGGGCTTGGGGCGGAGCCTAGGGCTTCAGAGTTCTGCTTGAGTTTGTAGCTTCTGTCCTCTGACGCCTGGAGCTGCTGGTCACCTGACCACCAGTCGGGGGGGGCATCAGGGGGGTTAGGGGGGGGTTCCAGGGGCATCCAGGCGACGTGGGCTTCAGTGTGACCCCCCCAGGTGAGCCCTCAGGAGCACCGATGGGGGCAGGGGCCGGCCTGTCCCACGCCCCCTGAACGCAGCGCTGCTGGGGCTGACTGGGCCTGCCCCCCCCAAATGAGCTGACTGGGCCTGCCCCCCCCCAAATGAGCTGACTGGGCCTGCCCCCCCCAAATGAGCTGACTGGGCCTGTCCCCCCCCCTGAACGGGCTGACTGGACTGGAGGACCGAGCCCAGGTCTGTGCAGGTTTCTGTCTTGTTTCTCCTGCTGCAGCAATGGGGGACGGGTCCTGGGGGACGGGTCCTGGGGGACGGGTCGTGGGGGACGGGTCCTGAGGGACGGGTCCTGGGGGACGGGTCCTGGGGGGACGGGTCCTGGGGGACGGGTCCTGGGGGACGGGTCGTGGGGACGGGTCCTGGGGGACGGGTCCTGGGGGACGGGTCCTGAGGGACGGGTCGTGGGGGACGGGTCCTGGGGACGGGTCGTGGGGGACGGGTCCCTGGGGGACGGGTCGTGGGGGACGGGTCCTGGGGGACGGGTCCTGGGGGACGGGTCCTGGGGGACGGGTCGTGGGGGACGGGTCCTGGGGGACGGGTCCTGGGGGACGGGTCCTGGGGGACGGGTCGTGGGGGACGGGTCCTGGGGGACGGGTCGTGGGGGACGGGTCCTGGGGGACGGGTCCTGGGGGACGGGTCGTGGGGGACGGGTCCTGGGGGACGGGTCCTGGGGGACGGGTCCTGAGGGACGGGTCGTGGGGGACGGGTCCTGGGGGACGGGTCCTGGGGGACGGGTCGTGGGGGACGGGTCCTGGGGGACGGGTCCTGAGGGACGGGTCGTGGGGGACGGGTCCTGGGGGACGGGTCCTGAGGGACGGGTCGTGGGGGACGGGTCCTGAGGGACGGGTCGTGGGGGACGGGTCCTGGGGGACGGGTCCTGGGGGACGGGTCCTGGGGGAGGACGTGGCGCTAAAGGACATTCCACTGTTTTTATTTTCACGGCTTCATAGTTTGACTTTTTCCACCGTGTTTGAAAAATTGTATAAAAGATTTGAACACAGCTGTAAGAAACGTTCAAGTGCATTAAATAAATATTGTAATTTGAAGTGTTGTGTGTGTGACAGTTCCTCTGGTTAAAGGTGCAGGCACACCTTGGGTTATATACTCCCTTATCAGAGCCAATATTCACTGTTTAATCATTGAAGTGTCGAGGACACGGAATCATGAGGAAAAAGATCAGAATTTAACGGAAACTGAAGATGTAAGATTAAATATAAATATTAATAATTATTAATGTAATGTGTTTATGACTGAATGAGCTTCAGAGATCAGGTGAATAAAAGTGGAAATTATTTACGTATTCAGGTACAAAATAATTAAAACGGATAATTCTGTCCTTTAACCGCTTCAGGAAGTGATGTTTGTCGTGTTTTCACCGTCAGAACGTTTAAAAGTGAAACCGCGGACTTTCGTTCAGGCGCATCCGCGGCCAGCCCTGCGCGCTCTTGTTTCCCAGCGGCCCTTGCGGCGGCCCTTTCCTCCATCTTGTCCCCGGCCGAAGGTACGAGCTCCGTCGCGTCTCATCTAACTCCCCCTTTCTCCCCCTTTCTCCCCCATCCTTCCCCCTCACCACCCCATACCGCCGCCGCCGCCGCCGCCGGTCGCCCCCCTGCACCGCCCCGGCCCCGCTCCGGGGCTCCGGCCCGCGATGGCCGAGATTAGGCCGGATTACGGGGGAGGAGGGGGGAGAGAGGGGAGGCTGGGGGGAGAGAGGGGAGGCTGGGGGGAGAGAGGGGGGACGACGGGAGGCTGGGGGAGAGAGGGGAGGCTGGGGGGAGAGAGGGGAGGCTGGGGGGGACGACGGGAGGTTGGGGGGAGAGAGGGGAGGCTGGGGGGGGACGACGGGAGGTTGGGGGGAGAGAGGGGAGGCTGGGGGGAGAGAGGGGGAGAGAGGGGAGGTTGGGGGGAGAGAGGGGGGACGACGGGAGGCTGGGGGAGAGAGGGGAGGGCGGGGGGACGACGGGAGGTTGGGGGGGAGAGAGGGGAGGCTGGGGGGAGAGAGGGGGGAGAGAGGGGAGGTTGGGGGGAGAGAGGGGGGACGACGGGAGGCTGGGGGGAGAGAGGGGAGGCTGGGGGGAGAGGGGGGGACGACGGGAGGCTGGGGGGAGAGAGGGGAGGCTGGGGGGGACGACGGGAGGTTGGGGGAGAGAGGGGAGGCTGGGGGGGGACGACGGGAGGTTGGGGGGAGAGAGGGGAGGCTAGGGGGAGAGAGGGGAGGTTGGGGGAGAGAGGGGAGGCTAGGGGGAGAGAGGGGAGGTTGGGGGGAGAGAGGGGGGACGACGGGAGGCTGGGGGAGAGAGGGGAGGCTAGGGGGAGAGAGGGGAGGTTGGGGGGAGAGAGGGGGGACGACGGGAGGCTGGGGGGAGAGAGGGGAGGCTAGGGGGAGAGAGGGGAGGTTGGGGGGGGAGAGAGGGGGGACGACGGGAGGCTGGGGGAGAGAGGGGAGGCTGGGGGGAGAGAGGGGAGGTTGGGGGGAGAGAGGGGGGACGACGGGAGGCTGGGGGGGGAGAGGGGAGGCTGGGGGGGAGAGAGGGGGAGACAGGGAGGACCGGACTGACGGGGGGAGGCTGGGGTGTCGAGGGGGAGACGGGGGAGATCCTAGGGGACGGGGGGGAGACCCGGGGTGAGGCGGGGGGCGGGGTCCAGGTGTGTCCATCAGGACTGAGGGCTGTCTGTGTGCAGGTGGAGCTACCTGGAGAAGACAGGATGCCTGGAAGGTGAGGGGGAGGAGGGGTGTGGGCGGGGCCGCAGGTGTGGGCGGGGCTAACTCACCTGTGTTCCAGACTGTGGTCCAAAGCGATCTTCGCCGGCTACAAGCGCGGGCTGAGGAACCAGCGGGAGCACACGGCGCTGCTGAAGGTGGAGGGCTGCTACACCCGCGACGAGGTCGACTTCTACCTGGGCAAGCGCTGCGCCTACGTGTACAAGGCCAAGAAGTAAGCTCACCTGGGCCGCGGGGTCACGACCCCAGCTCACCTGGGCCGCGGGGTCACGACCCCAGCTCACCTGGGCCGCGGGGTCACGACCCCAGCTCACCTGGGCCTCCAGCGCCCTCCCTCAGGTGGTGTCTCACCTGTACCTGAGCGGGCTGGTTGTGGCCCGTGGACTCCGTTTCCCAGCATGCCCAGCGTGTTGTGCTGTTGCCGTAGGAACACGGTGACGCCCGGCGGGAAGCCCAACAAGACGCGCGTGATCTGGGGGAAGGTGACGAGGGCCCACGGCAGCAGCGGCATGGTCAGGGCCAAGTTCAGCAGCAACCTGCCCGCCAAGGCCATCGGGCACCGCATCAGGGTGGTGAGTGGGGGGGCCGCATCAGGGTGGTGAGTGGGGGCGCATCAGGGTGGTGAGTGGGGGGGGCCGCATCAGGGTGGTGAGTGGGGGGGCACCGCATCAGGGTGGTGAGTGGGGGGGCAGGGGTCAGGGGGCCGCATCAGGGTGGTGAGTGGGGGGGGCCGCATCAGGGTGGTGAGTGGGGGGGGCCGCATCAGGGTGGTGAGTGGGGGGCCGCATCAGGGTGGTGAGTGGGGGGCGCATCAGGGTGGTGAGTGGGGGGGGCCGCATCAGGGTGGTGAGTGGGGGGGGCAGGGGTCAGGGGGGCCGCATCAGGGTGGTGAGTGGGGGGGGCCGCATCAGGGTGGTGAGTGGGGGGGCCGCATCAGGGTGGTGAGTGGGGGGGCCGCATCAGGGTGGTGAGTGGGGGGGGGCAGGGGTCAGGGGGGCCGCATCAGGGTGGTGAGTGGGGGGCCGCATCAGGGTGGTGAGTGGGGGGGCCGCATCAGGGTGGTGAGTGGGGGGGCCGCATCAGGGTGGTGAGTGGGGGGGCAGGGTGGTGAGTGGGGGGGGGGGGGTCAGGGGGCCGCATCAGGGTGGGGGGGGGACTCGGGGCACCAGAGGCCTTTTGGCTTCTGTTGCCGTAGCAACAGGCTCAAGTGTCGAGGTTTAAGAGGTGCTGCTCTTCAATGCTGTTGTGGGGTTGCCATGGTAACCTGGTATCAATCTTTATTGATACAGCGTCTTTTACAATCAAAATAGTTTCAAGGCCTTTCCAGGATCCCAGGACCTAACCCCAGACAAGCAACAGTAACAAGGAAACACTCCCCTTTAACAGGAAGAAACCTTGAGCAGGACCAGGCTCATGTAGGGGGACCCTCCTGATGATGGACAGATGGGTAGAGGGAGAGGAGGACAGGTAGAGGATAGAACAGGTAGAGGGTAGAACAGGTAGGAGAGGAGAGGAAACCATGACCCAGTGTGGTGGCAGAGGCCTGTCAGGTGATCCTGTTTCTGGACCCTCAGCCTCGGCCTATAGCAGCATAACTAGTATCTTAACCTAGTGATCCTATAGCAGCATAACTAGTATCTTAACCTAGTGATCCTATAGCAGCATAACTAGTATCTTAACCTAGTGATCCTATAGCAGCATAACTAGTATCTTAACCTAGTGATCCTATAGCAGCATAACTAGTATCTTAACCTGGTGATCCTATAGCAGCATAACTAGTATCTTAACCTATTGATCCTATAGCAGCATAACTAGTATCTTAACCTGGTGATCCTATAGCAGCATAACTAGTATCTTAACCTATTGATCCTATAGCAGCATAACTAGTATCTTAACCTAGTGATCCTGTAGCAGCATAACTAGTATCTTAACCTAGTGATCCTATAGCAGCATAACTAGTATCTTAACCTGGTGATTAGAGACCCCCTAAGTATGATCATTAGTCTGTCTATGATAGTAACTGAACTAGGTTAGTAACTAGTACCTTAACCTTAACCTAGTGATTAGAGACCCCCAAGTGTGGTCATTAGTGTGATAGTAACTGAACTAGGTTAGTGACATGAGCTTTCAGGAGGTAGGTTTAACGTTAACAGGTGGAGTCAGCCTCCACTGGTATGAAGGTCCTTCACGGTTCTGGTGGTGTTCTACCTGATGATTGACCCACCAGAACCACCTGACCTGGGTGGACCTTTACTGGGCTATTGGTGGTTCTGCTAGTTTAAGCTGGACTGGGTCAGCCTCACCAGGTGGTTCCCCCTCTCACCAGTCAGAACTGGGGCTGACCCAGTCCAGCTTCATCTGGACCAGGTCCTCCCCAGAGGGCCGTGAGGCTGCAGGTTCTGGTCCCACCAGTCCAGCTTCATCTGGACCAGGTCCTCCCCAGAGGGCCGTGAGGCTGCAGGTTCTGGTTCCACCAGTCCAGCTCACCCAGTTTGACCAGTCAGCTGTTGAAGACTCAGATGAGTTGATGAAGTGAGTCCAGTCTGGTGCTGCTGCTGCTGGGTTGGACCAGAACCTGCGGCCTCACGGACCCCTGGGGGGACCTGGAGACCCCTGGGGGGGACCTGGAGACCCCTGGGGGGACCTGGAGACCTCTGGGGGGGACCTGGAGACCTCTGGGGGGACCTGGAGACCTCTGGGGGGGACCTGGAGACCTCTGGGGGGGACCTGGAGATACCTGAGGGAGGGGGGTCAGACCCTGAGGGAGGGGGTCAGACCCTGAGGGAGGGGGTCAGACCCCTGGGGTAGAACACCTCACCTGGGTGGACCTTCAGGTGAATGACGGACACGTGGGCTGTGGGGGGTTTCCACGGTAACAGACGGGAGCAGGCCGGTGTTTGGGGTCAGAGGTGACGTGGGTCAGCCTGTCGGGTGTGGTGATGTCACTTCCGGTGCTGATGTCACTTCCTGTGCTTCCAGATGCTGTACCCTTCCCGAGTGTGAGGACACGAGGAGACGCCTGTTTGTACAGAAACAATAAAACCGTCAGGTCCACACACGCGTCCGTCTGTCCTTCAGCCGCTCGCCACGATGGCTTCACTACGGCCTGGTGGGAAAC
Source organism: Lagocephalus sceleratus (assembly GCA_911728415.1). Taxonomy (NCBI): domain Eukaryota; kingdom Metazoa; phylum Chordata; class Actinopteri; order Tetraodontiformes; family Tetraodontidae; genus Lagocephalus; species Lagocephalus sceleratus. The sequence goes on from CAJVRN010000194.1 coordinate 315,884, forward strand.
CTGGGGGGGGGGGGCGTCGAGGGACGAGGGCGTCTGGTCCATACGCCAGGCTGACCTCCTGACCTCTCTGACCACAATAAAGGAGCTCAACATCTGATCAACTTTCGCCACACCAGCAGCGTCATCACCGGATGTTGATCACCTACCTGTTCAGAGCTTAGCTCCGCCCACTACCTGTACGACCGCCGGCCGACTACACTTCCCATGATGCACTGCTGAGGTCCCGGTTATGACGTCACCCCTAAAGTAGTGGAACCGCGGAGTAGTTTAACTATAAAGTAGACTAGTGTGCTATAAAGTGTACTATGAAGTGGACGAGTGTATTATAAAGTAAGTACTATTAAGTAGACTAGTGTGTTATAAAGTAGAGTAGTTCAACTATGAAGTAGAGTAGTGTACTATAAAGTAGAGTAATTTAACTATAAAGTAGTGTGCTATAAAGTGTACTATGAAGTGGACGAGTGTATTATAAAGTAAGTGTACTGTTAAGTAGACTAGTGTTATAAAGTAGAGTAGTTTAACTATAAAGTAGAGTAGTGTACTATAAAGTAGTGTACTACAGAGTAGAGTAATTTAACTATAAAGTAGAGTAGTGTACTATAAAGTAAAGTAGTGTACTATAAAGTAGAGTAGTGTACTATGAAGTAGTGTAACTATGAAGTATTCCAGGACTGGTGGTCCTTCTGTCAGAGCGCCAAAGTTTTCAGACTTTTGTAGTTTTAGCCTGCAGCACTTCCTGTCACGTGGTCTGGTTTTGTAGTCCTCCTGTCTTTAAAGGTCCGCGAGAATAAAGTTTGATTGAAACTTTATTCTGAAAATAAGTTTACGTGAGAGGGTGAGGAAGGGTGAGAGGGGTGAGAGGGTGTGGGGGGTGAGAGGGTGTGGGGGGTGAGAGGGTGAGGAAGGGTGAGAGGGGTGAGAGGGTGAGAGGGGTGAGAGGGTGTGGAGGGTGAGAGGGGTGAGAGGGTGAGAGGGGTGAGAGGGTGTGGGGGGGTGAGAGGGTGAGGAAGGGTGAGAGGGGGTGAGAGGGTGAGAGGGTGTGGGGGGTGAGAGGGTGAGGAAGGGTGAGAGGGGTGAGAGGGTGAGAGGGTGTGGAGGGTGGAGAGGGGTGAGAGGGTGTGGGGGGTAGAGAGGGTGAGAGGGGTGAGAGGGTGAGGGGGTGAGTGACAACTGCCCGACCCCCTTTGTCTTCGTCCCCTTCTGCCCCCCAAGCTCCACAGCCCCCCCTCTCTTTTTCTCCCCCCTCCTTCCCCCTCTCTTTTCTCCCCCTCTCTTTTTCTCCCCCCCCTCCCCCCTCCTCCCCTCTCTTTTCTCCCCCTCCTCCCCCCTCTCTTTTCTCCCCCCCTCCTCCCCCACAGCGCCCCCCTCTCTTTTCCCCTCCCCCTCCTCCCCCCCTCTCTTTTCCTCCCCCCTCCTCCACCCTCTCTTTTTCTCCCCCTCCCCCCTCTCTTTTTCTCCCCCCCTCTTTTCTCCCCCCCTCCCCCCTCCTCCCCCTCTCTTTTTCTCCCCCTCCTCCCCCCTCTCTTTTCTCTCCCCCCTCCCCCCTCCTCCCCCACAGCGCCCCCCCTCTCTTTTCTCCCCCTCTCTTTTTCTCCCCCTCCCCCCCCTCCTCCCCCACAGCGCCCCCCTGTGGTCTGAACTAACTTTTCTCCCTCACTTCCTGTTTGTTCCGGACCGGACCGTCCTCCGTCTCTCCCCCCGGTTCGGCTCACCTCCCGGACAGGTTCGGTCTTCGTCGGCTCGTCTTCCCGGTCCGGACCCGCCGACCCGCCGGTTCTTCCCGGGAGGTTCGGTTCGGGGTCCGGGACTCGTCAGAGCCGGCTGCCGCCGCTCCAGGGGGGCCGGTTCCGGAGCCAGATGGATGTGACCTAGACTGGACCGAACCTCGCCCTCGAACCCCGAACCGCCGGTACCGCTAATTAGCCGCGGTGCTAGCTGGGTCGGCTACAGTCCCAGTTAGCTCGGTACTGGTTACCAGTCAGAACCAGTGAGTGGACCCGGCCCGGACCAGTGGACCCGGCCGAGCCCCGGTACCGGCCCAGGTGCTGCTTTTCTGTTGTTTGTGTCGAGTTTTACAAGTTTGGGCTGAACTGGGTTCGGACCAGTTTGTGTCACTTCCCGTTGGGGTTCTGTTCGGTTCTGACCCGGCCCGGTGGGGCCGCTTTGACCCGGGTTCTGTTCGGTTCTGACCCGGCCCGGTGGGGCCGCTTTGACCCGGGTTCTGTTCGGTTCTGACCCGGCCCGGTGGGGCCGCTTTGACCCGGGTTCTGTTCGGTTCTGACCCGGCCCGGTGGGTTCTGTTCGGACTGGAGGGGCCGGGTCCACTTGACCTTTGATGCCTCGCCATGGCGGACCTGCACCGCTCCCCGACCTCGCTGTGCTGCTGCCGTAAGTCGGCGCCGGGCCCGGGGGGCCCGCTGTGCCGGGAGCCGGGCCGGCCCGCGGGCCCGGGGCCCCGGCGCTGCCCGCAGGTGGACGTGGCGTCGGCCTCCAACTTCTGCAGCTTCCGGCTGCGGCACTTCCACCTGGACCTGCGGCTGAACTTCGCCCTGAAGGAGATGAGCGGCTGGCTGGTTCTGGACCTGGTGCCGCTGCTGCCGGGGGTCCAGACGCTGGTTCTGGACTCGCACCCCTCGCTGCTCATTCACGCCATCGACTGCGCCGCCCCCGGCGCCGGCGCCCAGGAGCCCGCCTCCCTCACCTACCGGGTCGACCCGTTCACCGAGTACGGGTCCTCCCTCAACATCAGCCTGCCGTCCGGGTCGGTGAAGCCGGGCCGGCCGGTGCGGGTCACGGTCCGGTACACCACCACCGACGGGCCGGCGGTGAGTGTGGGCGGGGCCTGGGGGCGGGGCCGGGGGCGTGGCGGGGGCGGGGCTGACGTGCGCGTGTTGCAGATCTGGTGGCTGGACCCGGAGCTGACGTGCGGCCGGACCGGGCCGCTGGTGTTCACGCAGGGCCACTCGGTGGCCAACCGCTCCTTCTTCCCCTGCTTCGACACGCCCGCCGTCAAGAGCACCTACAGCGCCACCGTCAGGGTGAGCCCGCCCCCGGCCACGCCCCCGGCGCCGCCGCCGCGCTCACCGCCTGCCCTGCCCTCGCGCCCCCGCAGGTTCCGGACGGGGTCACGGTTCTGATGAGCGCCTCCCGCAGCTCGTACTCCCGGCAGGACCGCGTCTTCCAGTTCTCCATGGAGTCCCCCGTCCCGTCCTACCTGGTGGCGCTGGTGGCCGGAGACCTGCAGCACGTGGACGTGGGCCCGCGGTCAGTACCGCCGGGGTGGTTACCGTGGTTACCGTGGTTCTGGTCCCGCCCGGCTAACGTGGGTGTAGATTTTCCTGAAGGTTGAAACGATTTTAATGTTTTAACTGTAAAACACTCGTCGGTTGGGTGTTGATGTTAATGATCACTTATTTATTATCAGTTATTCATCGTTAACTAAGTTATTCATCGTTAACTAACAGTTATTCATCCTTAACTAACAGTTATTCATCGTTAACTAACAGTTATTCATCGTTAACTAAGTTATTCATCGTTAACTAAGTTATTCATCGTTAACTAACAGTTATTCATCGTTAAATAACATTTATTCATCATTAACTAAGTTATTCATCGTTAACTAACAGTTATTCATCATTAACTAACAGTTATTCATCGTTAACTAACAGTTATTCATCATTAACTAACAGTTATTCATCGTTAACTAAGTTATTCATCCTTAACTAACATTTGTTCATGTTAACTAAGTTATTCATCGTTAACTAACAGTTATTCATCGTTAACTTACAGTTATTCATCGTTAACCAACAGTTATTCATCGTTAACTAACATTTGTTCATGTTAATTAAGTTATTCATCCTTAACTAACAGTTATTCACCGTTAACTAAGTTATTCATCGTTAACTAACAGTTATTCATCGTTAAATAACATTTATTCATCGTTAACTAAGTTATTCATCGTTAACTAACAGTTATTCATCGTTAACTAACATTTATTCATCGTTAACTAAGTTATTCATCGTTAACTAACAGTTATTCATCGTTAACTAAGTTATTCATCGTTAACTAACAGTTATTCATCGTTAACTAAGTTATTCATCATTAACTAACAGTTATTCATTGTTAACTAAGTTATTCATCGTTAACTAACTGTTATTCATCGTTAACTAAGTTATTCATCATTAACTAACAGTTATTCATTGTTAACTAAGTTATTCATCGTTAACTAACTGTTATTCATCGTTAACTAAGTTATTCATCGTTAACTTACAGTTATTCATCGTTAACTTACAGTTATTCATCGTTAACTAAGTTATTCATCGTTAACTTACAGTTATTCATCGTTAACTAAGTTATTCATCGTTAACTTACAGTTATTCATCGTTAACCAACAGTTATTCATCGTTAACTTACAGTTATTCATCGTTAACTAAGTTATTCATCGTTAACTTACAGTTATTCATCGTTAACTAAGTTATTCATCGTTAACTTACAGTTATTCATCGTTAACTTAGTTATTCATCGTTAACCAACAGTTATTCATCGTTAACTAACATTTGTTCATGTTAATTAAGTTATTCATCCTTAACTAACAGTTATTCACCGTTAACTAAGTTATTCATCGTTAACTAACAGTTATTCATCGTTAAATAACATTTATTCATCGTTAACTAAGTTATTCATCGTTAACTAACAGTTATTCATCGTTAATTATCAGTTCTAGCTTGTTATTATCAGTTATTCATTAATTAACAGTTGATTCATCATTAACAGTTACTCATCGTTAACTAACAGTTACTCATCGTTAACTAACAGTTACTCATCGTTAACTAACAGTTACTCATCGTTAATGAACGTGTCCGCCGTATTTCGTTTTCGCGGTGCGTTCCGGGAGAGCGTGAGCGCCCCCTTCGGGAACAGGAAGTGATGTCAGCGGTGTGCGCAGGAGTCGTGTGTGGGCGGAGCCGTGTCTGCTCTCCTGCGCCGTGAAGAAGCTGGGGGGCAGCGTGGAGCGCTGGCTGGGCGTGGCCGAGCAGCTCTTCGGCCTCTACCTGTGGGGCAGGTGAGTCGGGTCGGGCGGGTCGGGCGAGGTCACGCCCCGGTTGACGGTCGGTCGGCGGCTCCGCCCACAGGTGTGACATCGTGTTCCTGCCCCCCTCCTTCCCCATCGTCGCCATGGAGAACCCCTGCCTCACCTTCATCATCGCCTCCATCCTGGAGAGCAGCGAGTTCCTGCTGATCGACGTCATCCACGAGATCGCCCACGGCTGGTTCGGGAACGCCGTCACCAACGCCACCTGGGAGGAGATGTGGCTGAGCGAGGGCCTGGCCACCTACGCCCAGCGCCGCATCACCACCGAGGCCTACGGTACGAGCCGCGCCCCCGGGAGAACGCCGCGCTGCCGCTGACGGGTGTGTGTCCGCAGGTGAGGCCTTCACCTGTCTGGAAACCGCCGTCCGGCTGGACGCCCTCCACAGACAGCTGCGTCTCCTTGGAGACAACAACCCTGTGAGCAAACTACAAGTCAAATTTGAACCAGGTCAAACACACACACACACACACAGAAAGACACACACAGAAAGACACACACACTTCTACTTCTCTCTTTCATACAAACTATATACTCTGGCCTGTTACTCAAACCCACACCCCTGACCTCTGACCCATCCTACCTGACCTCTGACCCATCCTACCTGACCTCTGACCTCTCCTAACCCCGTTCTAACCCCAACCCTAAACCAGGTCTGGACCCTCCAACATCCTTTGATGAGAGGACCAGTAGAATGTCCTTTGATAGTAGAATGAACACTCACACACACTCACACTCACACACTCATGCCCACACACACACAGGTGAATCTCCTCCTCCCCACAGGTGTGAACCCCAGCTGTCTGATGAATCTGTTCACCTATGAGAAAGGCTTCTGCTTTGTGTCGTACCTGTCTCAGCTGTGTGGAGACGTCAGGCGCTTCGACTGCTTCCTCAGGGTCAGAACACACACACGCACACACACACACACTCATACTAACAAAACATGTTTGTCTCAGACATGTGAGATGTCTGGATCAAGTGACCAATGGTCTGGTGTGTGTGTGTTGTATATGTGTGTGTGTGTGTGTGTGTGTGTGTGTTGTATATGTGTGTGTGTGTGTGTGTTTTCAGGACTATATCTCAGAGTTCAAGTTCCAGAGTGTGGTCACTCAGGACCTGATTGATTTCTTTCTGGGTTATTTTCCGGAGCTAAAAGACGCCGCCGTTGGCCAGAGAGAAGGTGAGTGTGTGTGTGTTCGTGTGTGTGTTAGAGTTAGGGTTACACGTGTGTGTGATTGTGTTTATGTGTTAAGGTTAGGGTTACACACGTGTGTGTGTTAGGGTTACACACGTGTGTATGTGTGTGTGTTAGGGTTACATGTGTGTGTGTTAGGGTTACACACGTGTGTGTGTTAGGGTTACACTGGTTGACAGTGACATCACTTCCTGTGTCCCAGGCTTGGAGTTTGAGCGCTGGCTCAGTGGCTGCGGACCCCCCCTGTTTGAGCCTGACCTGTCGGCGGGCGCCGCCCTGACCCGGCCCGTGGAGGACCTGTGTGAGCTGTGGGGGGGTGGCGCCGCCCC
>CAJVRN010000194.1:330000-345000 GCA_911728415.1 Lagocephalus sceleratus
GCCATAGTGACAAGTGCACGTGTGTATATTTGGGTGTGACTGTCCTCCTGAGTTCTGGATTCTTGGTGTATTTTGTGGTTGGTGGTTGTTGCCGTGGTTACAGCGTCACCGTGTGTACTCATCAGTCTGCCTGTTCTCTGTCAGCCCCATCACCCTGACGGTGGCCAAGTGTTGGGACCCGAACCCTCGGAGCTGCTTCACCCTGCCAAGGGGTGAGTTCCCTCGCCTGTACCTGTCCGCCTGTACCTGTCCACCTGTAGTCAGACACAGGCGTGTGACGTTGTTCCCTCCTCCTGAAGGTGAACCTGTCCGTCCCATTGACCCTGCCGCCTGGGTGTCCCACACCGCCGCCATGACGGGCAGGCTCCTCCCCCACTACAGTAAGACCGCCGTCACCCCACCCCCACACCACCCCCCACACTCCCCCAACACCACCCCCCAACACACCTCCGCCCACCCCCCCCAACACCTCCCCCCCCAACACCACCCCCCCAACACCTCCGCCCCCAACACCACCCCCCAACACCTCCCCCCCAACCCCCCAACACCTCCCCCCCAACACCACCCCCCAAACACCACCCCCCAACACCTCTGCCCCCAACACCACCCCCCCAACACCTCCCACCCCCCCCAACACCACCCCCCAACACCACCCCCCCAAACACCACCGCCCCAACACCTCCGCCCCCAACACCACCCCCAACAACACCACCCCCAACACCCCCCAACACCACCCCCCACCACCACCCCCAACACCACCCCCCAACACCACCCCCCAACACCTCCGCCCCAACACCACCCCCCAACACCACCCCCACCCCCCAACACCCCGCCCCCAACACCCCACCCCCCCCAACACCTCTGCTGACCGGCCGTTTTTCAGGCGTCCAGGAGGAGCACCACCTGACCATCCACAGTGACATGCCGGCTGTTGCCAGGGCGATGGCCAACTCGGAGTCAGGACTGGAAGTCCGTGATCGGATGTGGTTGAAGATCACGATCCCCAACGCCTTCATCGGTGGGTCTGAGGGGGCACCAGGCTGGGGGGGCACCAGGGTGCTCAGGGTGCCCCCCCAGCCTGGTGGCCCCCTCACCCGTGTCCCCCCTCACCCTTTGTCCCCCCACCCTTTGTCCCCCCCCCCCTTTGTCCCCCTCACCCGTGTCCCCCCCACCCTTTGTCCCCCCCACCCTTTGTCCCCCACCCCTTCCCCCACCCTGTGTCCCCCCCACCCTTTGTCCCCCCCACCCCGTGTCCCCCCCCACCCCGTGTCCCCCCAGGCTCAGAGGTGGTGGACTGGCTCCACAGGAACGTGGAGGGCTTCGTGGACCGGCGGGAGGCTCGTCGGTACGCGGGGACGCTGCTGAAGGCGGGGTACATCCGCCACACCGTCAACAAGGTCACCTTCTCTGAGCAGTGCTACTACGTGTTTGGAGACCTGTGTGGAGGTGAGGGGGTGAGGGGGTGAGGGGGGGTGAGGGGGGGTCCTGGGCCGTGCTGAAGCCTCTTGTGTTTGCAGGTTTGACCATGCTGTCTCTGCTGGATCAGGACGAGGGGGGGCCGGGGGGCGGGGCTGACGACGAGACCCCGCCCCCCGGCTGGCCCCCCGCCTTCCCCTACCAGGACCCGGCACCTCACCCCTACAGCGCCCCTCCCCCGGGCCAGGACGGAGGGGGGGGGGGGAGCCCGCCCAGCGAAGGTGACCTTGACCCCCCCAGGAACGCGTCCGTGCTCTCCTCCTTGGTCCCGACAGGAAGTCGCAGCTGCGCCTCAAACCTGAGCGACGACCAGCGCCCGACGGGGCCGGAGACCGGGCAGGAGGGGGCCGCCCCCGGCAACCGTCTCCATGGCAACAAGGACCCGGGGCAGCCTGCAGTCGGGGCCGAGATGCCCTCGTCCCGACAGTCCTTCTGCCTCGCCACCGGAAACCACGGCGATTTCTTTGTGGACGTCATGTGACCAGGTGAAGGTGGTCACGTGACCAGAGAGGCGTTCAGGTGTGACAGACGCTAACGGAGGAGAACCTGGACGATACCATCGCCAGACTGGTGGAGGTCAAACTGGTCAAACTGGTGGAGGTCAAACTGGTCAAACTGGTCAACGTGAATTCCTCATTTTCAGGATTGTTCTGATAAAAAGGCGCCGTGTGGTGGCCCCGCCCCCCGCCACACTCACACACACTCACATACAAACACACACACTCACACACACACACATACACACTTACACACACTCACCCACACACTCACCCACACACTCACCCACACACACACACTCACACACACACACACATACACACTCACCCACACACTCACCCACACACTCACCCACACACACACACTCACACACACATACAAACACACACTCACACTCACACACACACTCACACACACACTCACATACAAACACACACACTCACACACACACAGTCACACACAAACACACACACACATACACACTTACACACACATACACACTCACACACACTCACCCACACACACACTCAGCCCTCGTTCTCTTTACAAATCAAACTTTGGTGGAATAAAGGCCTCCATCGGGTGTAAAGCGCGTCGGTGGTTCGGTCCGGACAGGGGTCAACCGTCGCTAGTTAACTGGTCATCAATTGCTGGTTAACTGTCATCTGTCGCTAGTCAACTAGTTGTCAGTCGCTGGTTAACTGGTCAACTGTCACTGGTTACCTGGCAACTCTCACTAGTTAACTGGTGAAGTCTCTCTAGTTAACTGTCATCTATCGCTAGTTAACTGATCGTCTATCACTAGTTAACTGTCAACTATCGCTAGTTAATTGGTGGTCTGTCGCTGGTTGACTGGTCATCTATTGCTGGTTAACTGGTCATCTATGGCTAGTTAACTGGTCATCTATTGCTGGTTAACTGGTCATCTATGGCTAGTTAACTGGTCATCTATTGCTGGTTAACTGGTCGTCTGTCGCTGGTTAACTGGTCATCTATTGCTGGTTAACTGGTCGTCTGTCGCTGGTTAACTGGTCATCTATTGCTGGTTAACTGGTCGTCTGTCGCTGGTTAACTGGTCATCTAGTGCTGGTTAACTGGTCATCTATTGCTGGTTAACTGGTCGTCCGTGGCTAGTTAACTGGTCATCTATCGCTAGTTAACTGGTCATCTCGTTCGCGTCCGCGCTCGTCTCCTTGTTCCCCTCGCAGGGAGGAGGCAGGGCCGCGTTCCATTCCGCTCAGCCGCCTCCTCGCCGCCACCATCGTCGGGCCCTCAGCGGCAGCAGCCGTCGTCCGGCCGTCGTCGCCCCGCCACGGGACGAACCTGCCGGAGGTGAGCGGCTCGGGGCGGCCGGACGGCCAGGTACCGTCCGAACCGGCCCGGGTGAGGGACCGGGAGGTTCTGATTGGGACGCGGCCCAGTTACCGTCAGCTGACTCCGCTCCCGCGCCGACATCTTGGCTCCGACGGAGGAGACGAGCGTCGACGTCCTGGAGGAGCCCCGGAGGGGGGCCGGAGCCCCGGAGGGGGGCCCGGAGACCCGCCCGGAGCCCCGGCGGGGGGCCCGGAGCCCCGGCGGGGGCCCACCAGCGCCCCGGCCCAGCGGCTTCTCCCGCGGAGGTCCTTCCCGGCTCCGGCCGCCGAGGAGGCTCCAGAGGCGGAGCGCTGCGGTAACCAGAGAGGGTAAGTGGTTAACCAGGGTTAGGGTAACCAGCTGGGGTTAACCAGGGTTAGGGTAACCAGCTGGGGTTAACCAGGGTTAGGGTAACCAGCTGGGGTTAACCAGGGTTAGGGTAACCGGCTGGGGTTAACCGGCTGGTTTAGATCAGCAGGTCGGTCAGACAGTTAACCAGGTTTAGACCAGTTAACGTGTTCAACTGTGTAATCTAGTTCCCTGAAAATGAGATAATCACCATCAACGATTACTATCAATTACTGACGATTACTATTGATTATGATGGATTACTGATGGTTACTATTGATTAACATCGATTACTGATGGTTACTATTGATAAACATCGATTACTGATGGTTACTATTGATTAACATCGATTACTGATGGTTACTATTGATTAACATCGATTACTGATGGTTACTATTGATAAACATCGATTACTGATGGTTACTATTGATTAACATCGATTACTGATGGTTACTACTGATAAACATCGATTACTGATGGTTACTATTGATAAACATTGATTACTGATGGTTACTATTGATTAACATTGATTACTGATGGTTACTATTGATTAACATTGATTACTGATGTATCTGCAAATAACTGAGAACAGTGAACATGTTTGGGCTCAACGGGCGACAGGATGGCTTCAGAAATATCGCAGAATTTAACGATATTAATCATTAAAACACGTGCAGAGAGTCTGTTACACACACAGACACACAAACACTCACACACAGACACACACACACGATTTAGATCCATGATGAGAGGAGATCAAGACTCATCCTACAGCAGCAAATACTGACATGATCATGTGCTCTGATGAAAAATCAGCATTTTCAAAGTCATCGTATGATACAACACACACACACACACAGACAGACACACGCACACAGACACACACACAGACAGACACACGCACACACAGACACACACAGACAGACACACGCACACACAGACACACACAGAGACACACGCATACAGAGACCACACACAGAGACACACACAGACACACACGTGTGTGTTTAACATCCATAATAAAGGGGTAGTGAAGGTAAATGTTATAAAATGAGGACGAGCTTCAGTCGTAATCGTGAACATGTGGTTAGGACACACACACACACACACACCCTAAAAACAGTCATTGGCGAGTGTTCATTGGAGGAGTCGGGTTGTTGTCGGCGCCTGTCACCTTCGCCAGCACGTTCAGGTGACGTTCGCCCACTCAGAGGGGGAGGGGCTTATCTCAGCGAGCTGCCGCCATGTTGTCGAGCGTTTGACCTCAGGAGGGAAGTGAGTCCAGGTACAGTCGTGCGCCAGCGCCCAGGTGATCAGCGCCTGTTCTTTCCCTGAGTCACAGCGAGGGATGCCGTGTCAACATCTGCGGTTTCCGTGGACACAGCAGGGGTGTGGCTGTAGTACAGTCGTCGGGGGGGATGATTGACCATCGGTCATTGGCGATACGGAGCGCTGGATCCTCGGGTCGGGCTAAAGTCGATCTGCGTCATCTCACGAGCGCTCGTCGCCATGGCTGCCTGTTGCTAGGAAACAGAGACCCTGACAGCAGGAAAGTCCTCACAGTCGGATGCAGCTAACATGGCTGCCGTGGAAACGGGCAGAAGCTGCACCGTCGTCCTGAGCGGGCGAAAAATGACCAGGAGAGGTCTTTGATGTGGGGGCGGGGCTTCAGCAGGGTGGAGGTCACATGACTGCTGGGCGGGGCTTCGAGACCATGTGACCCCGGTCAAGGACCGGTGTAGCAGAACAGCCTGAACGCTTGTCTTGACCGGTCACAGGAAGTGCAGGCCTTGTCTCCACAGGTCAGCGCCAGCTGTGAAGCACGTCCACATCTGGCCGGGTGTCCTCCACAGACAGGAAGTGCAAGGACGGACCCGCAGCTCCGACAGGAAGTGCGCCTCTGCTGCTCTGTGGTTTTTTTAGGTTTTGATTTTTGTGAGATTCCGATGAGAAAATCAAAACCTAAAGAAAATACAGCGTGACGGGAATGTGCCGCGGCTGACGGCCACGAAACCCTCAGGGTCAAAGGTCAGGTGAGCTGACTTTACCACACCTTTACTTTGAAGGGCCAAAGGAAGTGTGTGATTAACGTTCAGGTTGACCGCAGGCGTCTCACCTGGGGTCAGAGGTCACAGCAGGAGGCTGTTTCTAGTTAGAACAGGCGGACAACAGCCGCTCTCACTGTAGCGTTCTCACGGTCGTGCTCTCCTCCACCAGGGTCGCCGTCCCGCCTGACCTCGGCGAAGACGGTCCAGGAGACGTTGAACCCAGATAATCGCCATGGTGACTCCTCCGATCCAACGCTGGGTGGCGCACCATCGATCAGGGTGTGCTCTTCTCTCATAAGTCTCCTGCTGTAGTGTCACACGTGTGAAGTTTTCATCCAAACAACCTCGACCCCATCGGAACAGGGAGGGACGGTCACTATGGCAACCTCCTCGTCCCGTTGACCTGTGGCAGGAACACCGGGACGGTTGTCCAACTGTCGCTCATGTTTGTAATCATATTCGTCCTCCTCTCTCCTGTTGTTGCTGGTTGCTATGGTGATGTTTAGGTTGTTGTCAGTCGCTGCTGCTGTCAATAAAATGTCTCAGGCTCCGCCCACATCTTGATGAGCGTCGTCCCTCATTATCATAAATGCGTCTGGCCCCGCCCACCCTGAGGTCAGGAGGTCAGGACGCTCTGATGCGGTGACATCACCTCAGGGTCGCGTGTGTGTGTGAAACAGACAGTTGTAGAAGCCTTGTTGCCATGACGACCACCACCGTATAACACTGAGCTGTTTGTTTTCAGCTCTGAGCAAACAGGATGAACCTTCAGTGTGGGAACCTGTCAGGGAGAGTGTGTGTGTGTGTGTACATGTGAGTTTGTGTGTGTGTGTGAGAGTGTGTGAGTACATGTGAGTTTGTGTGTGTGTGAGTACATGTGAGTTTGTGTGTGTGTGTGTGTGAGTGCATGTGAGTTTGTGAGTGCGTGTGAGAGTGTGTGAGTACATGTGAGTTTGTGTGTGTGTGAGTGCATGTGAGTTTGTGAGAGTGTGTGTGTGTGAGAGTGAGTTTGTGTGTGTGTGTGTGCGTGTGTGAGTACATGTGAGTTTGTGTGTGTGAGAGTGTGTGAGTACATGTGAGTTTGTGTGTGTGTGAGAGAGAGAGTACATGTGAGTTTGTGTGTGTGTGTGTGCGTGTGTGTGAGAGAGAGTACATGTGAGTTTGTGTGTGTGTGTGTGAGAGAGTACATGTGACTTTGTGTGTGTGAGAATACGTGTGAGTGTGTGTGTGTGTGTGTGAGAGAGTACTTGTGAGTTTGTGTGTGTGTGTGTGTGTGTGTGTGCGGTGTGTGTGTGTGAGAGAGTACATGTGAGTGTGTGTGTGTGTGTGTGTGAGAGAGTACTTGTGAGTTTGTGTGAGTGTGAGAATACGTGTGTGTGTGAGAGAGTGTGTGTGTGACAGATGAATGGACCGGGCTGTAATTAAATCCTCATCGCTCTCTGAGGCTGAAAGTCGTCTCCTCCTCGAGTCCGTCTGGGCGACTCCTCTGAACCCGTCTGCCAGGAGGCCCCTGAGGGCCCGGAGCCACTGAGGCATGATGGGAATGTGAGTAACCCGAGAGGCTGCTGACAGATGTGTCTCCAGCTGCGCTCCCATCCCCCGCCTGGCTCTGTCCGGGTCCAGATGTTCAGTCTGGTGTTATTGATGACTGATAATCAATCAATACTGAGGAGAGTGGGGGGGCGGGGCAGGAAGTAGGGCGTTCACTTCCGGTTACCTCTCCTCGCCGCTAGGTGGTGCTAAATCTCCCCAGATCAAAGAGCGTTGGGTCTTTGATGATCAGACCAGTATCGGCTGTCTCCCAGTGCTCCCAGTGCTCCCAGTACTCCCAGTATCGTTACTCGGAGCGGAGCTAGCTTCGCGGAGCTAGCAGACGCTTCCGGGTCCTCAGATGAGACGTTCGTGAAAATCCGATTTTTGGGCGTCAGCAGCAAAAGTGGCGCTGCCGCGGTGCATGCTGGGAGCTGCACCTCCTGTCAAGGTGACCAGGGGGGAGGAGCCTCACCCTCATCACCCTCTTCATCGCTGCGATGACGTCATCAGTCACCTTCACTGCATCAGAACAGATCCCAGATCAGCTTTTACACCTGAGGCCCCGCCCCCCACCGAAGGGGCGGGGCTTCTGCCGAGACGGCGTTCAGAACTGATCAATAATCAATAATCAATCAAACATTGATTATTTCACTAGAGTGAGTTCAGATGAAGTCTGAGAAGAAGAGTCTCACACACGAACACACACACTCTCTCACACACACACACACACACACACACACACACACACACACACACACACACACACACACACACACACACACACGAACACACACACACGAACACACACACTCTCTCACACACACACACACACACACACACACACACACACACACACACACACACACACACACACACACAAACACGAACAACACAACGAACACACACACTCTTCACACACACACACACACACAACACACACACACACACACACACACACACACACACACACACCTGACCCCGCCCCTCCGGAGCAGCCCCGCTGCAGAGCGCCTGTCCGACAACTTCCTCACACTTTATCCGGGACCAGCGCGGAGAGGAGCCGCTGTGGGACCAGAACCTGGACCAGGACTGGACCAGGACCAGGACAGGGCTAGGACAGGACCAGAACTGGACCTGGACCAGAACCAGGACTAGACTTGGACCAGAACCAGGACAAGAACTGGACCAGAACAGGGCCAGGACAAGACCAGAACTGGACCAGAACCAGGACCAGAACTGGACCAGAACCAGGACTAGACTTGGACCAGAACCAGGACAAGAACTGGACCAGAACAGGGCCAAGACAAGACCAGAACTGGACCAGGACCAGAACTGGACCAGAACCAGGACCAGAGCTGGACCAGGACCAGTGTGACTCCTGGTCTGCAGCCTGAGACAGTTTGATTGATCAGTTCTTAATTAATTAGTTGGTCATGTGATCATGGACCCCCGCGGCCCCGGACTACTGATGATGATGGTGATGATGATGATGAAGGTCTGGGTGAGTCCACTCACTTTAGTGTAGTAGCTGTGTAGTTGTTATATTGTTGTTGTGTTGTAGTGTTCTTGTTGTTGTGTTGTATGATTGTTATTGTGTGACTGGTATTGTTGTGTTGTTATGTTGTGTGGTTGTTGTATTGTTGTGATGTGTGTTTTTTGTTATATTGTGTGGTTGTTGTGTTGTTGTTATGTAGGGTTGTTGCAGTGTTGTTGTTATATTGTATGGTTGTTGTTATGTTGTGTTGTTGTTCTTATGTTGTGTGGTTGTTCTGTTCTGTGGTTGTTGTTTTGTTGTGTGGTTATTGTGTGGTTGTTGTTCTGTTGTGTGGTTGTTGATGTGTGGTTCTTGTTTTGTTGTGTTGATATGTGGTTCTTGTTTTGTTGTGTAGTTTTTGTTCTGTTGTGTGGTTGTTGTTTTGTTGTGTGGTTGTTGTGTGATTGTTGTTCTGTTGTGTCGTTGTTGATGTGTGGTTGTTGTTTTGTTGTGTAGTTTTTGTTCTGTTGTGTGGTTCTTGGTTTGTTGTGTGGTTCTTGGTTTGTTGTGTGGTTGTTGTTTTGTTGTGTGGTTGTTGTGTGATTGTTGTTATGTTGTGTGGTTGTTGTTTTGTTGTGTGGTTGTTGTGTGATTGTTGTTATGTTGTGTGGTTGTTGTTATGTTGTTGTGTTATTGTGTGGTTGTTGTTGTGAGTCTTCCTGCTGTAAACCCTCAGACACGTGTCCCCAGTCTGGTATTGATCAGGTATGACATCATCGTCTTTATTGATCTCTGGGACACTGATTTGTGTTGCCAAGGTGACTGCAGCATTCAATGATGTCATGAGTCCAAACAGGAAGGGGAGGAGCTTCAGCTCGCTCACGCTCACCTGTGACTTTCAGACGTCAGAACCTCAGAGACGACGACGCTACGTCATCAACCCAGTGGGACACCGCTGGAGACACCACAACATCACCTACAGGTGGGACTGGGGGGACTGGGAGGGACTGGTTATACTGGGAGGGGCTGGTTATACTGGGAGGGGCTGGTTATACTGGGAGGACTGGTTATACTGGGAGGACTGGTTATACTGGGTGAGCTGTGTCTCCCAGGATCTTGAAGTTCCCCAACACTCTGAACGTGGACGACACCAGGAAGGCCATCAGCATCGCCTTCACCAAGTGGAGCGACGTGTCGCCGCTGACCTTCACCGAGGTCGCCGACGGCAACACGACCGTAGACATCACCATCGGTAGGCGGAGCTACAGTCGGCCGATAAAGACAGATGTGGGTGACGTGTGTGTGTATGTGTGTGTATGTGTATACGTGTATGTGTGTGTGTATACGTGTGTGTGTGTGTGTGCGTGTGTGTGTATACGTGTGTGTGCGTGTGTGTGTGTGTGTGTGTGTGCGTGTGTGTGTGTGTGTGTGTGTGTGTGTGCGTGTGTGTGTGTGTGTGTGTGTGTGTGTGTGTGTGCGTGTGTGTGTGTGTGTGTATACGTGTGTGTGTGCGTGTGTGTGTGTGTGTGTGTGTATACGTGTGTGTGTGTATACGTGTGTGTGTGTGTGTGTGTGTGTGTGTGTGTGAGAGGCTTCTACACCTTCAACCACACCGACTGTTGGTGGTCCCCGCTCCACCCGTGCTTCGACGGTCTCAACGGCGAGCTGGCCCACGCCTTCCTGCCCCCCCGGGGGGAGATCCACTTTGACAACCACGAGTTCTGGATCCTGGGGCGGTCCCGCTTCAGCTGGAAACAAGGTACCGCCCCCCGCTGCCCCCCGCCGCCCGGCGCCGCCGCCGCCTCACGGTCATGTGACCCGCAGGGGTGTGGCTCAACGACCTGGTCCAGGTGGCGGCCCACGAGATCGGCCACGCCCTCGGGCTGTGGCACTCGCGGGACCCGACGGCGCTGATGCACCCCAACGCCACGTACACGGGCCAGAGGAACGTGGCCCAGGACGACGTCTGGGGCATCCAGAGGCTCTACGGTCGCCGCCGCCGCCACCGCCGCCATCACCGCCATCACCACGGTGCCCTGCGGCGTCTGGACGTTGTGTGTGTGTGTGTGTGTGTGTGTGTCAACAGGGTGTCTGGACAAGAAGAGGGTGTGTGAGCCCTGGGCCCGCCTGGGCTTCTGCGAGAGGAGGAGGAGCTTCATGAGGAAGAACTGTCCTCAACGCTGTGACCTCTGCTACGGTCAGACCTCCTCCCTCCTCCTCCTCCTCCTCTCTCCTCCTCCTCCTCCTCCCTCTCCTCCTCCTCCTCCTCCTCCTCCTCCTCCTCTCCTCCTCCTCCTCCTCCTCCTCCTCCTCTTCCTCCTCCTCTTCCTCCTCCTCCTCCTCCTCCTCCTCCTCCTCCTCCTCCTCCTCCTCTTCCTCCTCCTCCTCCTCCTCTTCCTCCTCCTCCTCCTTCCTCCCTCTTCCTCCTCCTCCTTCCTCTTCCTCCTCCTCTTCCTCCTCCTCCTCTTCCTCCTCCTCCTCTTCCTCCTCCTCCTCTTCCTCCTCCTCTTCCTCCTCCTCCTCCCCCCCTCCTCTTCCTCCTCCTCCTCCTCCTCCTCCTCCTCTTCCTCCTCCTCTCCTCCTCCTCTTCCTCCTCCTCTTCCTCCTCCTCTTCCTCCTCCTCTTCCTCCTCTTCCTCCTCCTCTTCCTCCTCCTCCTCCTCCTCTTCCTCCTCCTCTTCCTCCTCCTCTTCCTCCTCCTAACCCTCACCACTCTCCTCCAGAGCCCCTGGAGGCTGTTGCCACGGTGACCCCTCCGTCCAACCTGAAGGTCAAGCTGGTTCCTAGAGGTCGTGTCGTAGGTTTCCGTTGTGGCACCAAGAACCCTCGTTGGGCTCCCAAAGTCAGGTCAGAAGCTCCGCCCCCTCGGGAGGTGCTGGGCGGGGTCACGTGACCTGCTTCTCTCCCCAGCTGGTATAAAGACGGCGAGCAGATCGTGGCGTCGGTCCCCGGCTACATCGTGATGAAGGACAGAGAGCTGCGGATCATCGCCAACGAGTTCACCGAGGGCGTGTACACCTGCCGCGTGCAGCGGCGAGGAGACGCCGCGTCCACCAACTCCTGGGCCATCCGCCTGAAGACGGAGGAGGCGTCCAACAGCTGAGCGCCAGCTCGCTTCTGATTGGCTGCTGCGGACACATGACTCCTCCCCCACCTGCAGGGAGGCGTGGCCTTGCTCGTTGAGTTTCCTCTTCTAAAGTTTACGACGCGTTTTTATTCGTTTCCCCACAAAGTTTCTGAATTTGAGTCAAGTTTCATTTAAAATGACAATAAATCGTCTATTTGAATTATAATTCAGTATTTTACACTTTTATAATGTTTATTAATTTTTAAATGATATTATGTATCAGCACAGATAAGAACTCAACATCTGGACCCGCTCAGGTCAACAGATGTGCTTGACCCTCATCGTCATGATGCTGGTGCATGATGGGACATGTAGTCTTCCTCATCACTGCTAAACCTGAACGTGTTGCTGCTTTGTGGTTCAATGAACTTTGATCAGCTGATTGATCGATGGATGAGACGGACACGTCTGAATTAACCTTTATTAGAACGTGCAGAGGACAGCGGAGGTGAAGCTGCACATGGTGCACACACACCTGTCACACACACCTGTCACACCTCCCAACCTTCTGATTCAAAAGACCTTCATCATCATTTCACTGAGGAGGAGTCTGAAGAGGAGGGGACATCGGGTCACAGACCAGTCCAGGGCGCCACACCTGCATCACGCCAGCTGGACTCTGACCCCGCCCCCGAGGCTGATAAGGCGTGGCGGGGGGTGGGGCCAGAGCGCAGGTGAGCGCAGGTGGTCAGGCGCGTGCACGTGGGAGGATCGGCGACTGTAACAAGTGGAGTAAACACAGATTATGACGGGGGCGGGGCTGGGGGCGGAGTCTGATTGACGTGGTCGTGCTCCAAGAGTTCAGGAATGTTTGGGTTCGACGTGGGGGGGCTCGTTTCCGCGGTAACGGAAGCCCCGCCTCCGGGCGGCGGCGCGGCTCTAGATGCCCATCCTGATGCTCTGGATGATCTGGAAGATGGCTGAGGGCGAGAACGAGGACACGTCAGGACGGGAGCGCAGCAGCTGCGCCAACATTCACGTGTTTGTCCCGGCGCCACGTGGACTTTGATGTTTGAGCAGGCGGCGTGACACCGAGCCAGCGCTCCGCTCTGGACAAACACACCTGGAACATCTGTGTCGGCCAACAGTCGCAGCGACACGGGCGACAGGCCCCGCCCACAAACGGCGCCGAGCGGGTCGACCCGAGGTCAGACTCACCTGAGCCGCACACCACGAAGATGAAGAGCGCCAGCAGCCACGGGCCCACGCCTTTGTCCTCCGACAGGCTCCTCTGGAAACACACACACACACATCAACTCAGCAGGTACAGGGCTTCTCTGAACAACTGGAGAATCCTGGAGACCCTGAACGCACCACCAAGCCAACGCTGGTTAAATAGTGACAATAAATACACAGTTAGGTTAAATACACATTAATTTAGGTTAAATACACATTAATTTAGTCTCTTCAGTTAATTAACACCTCACTTAACTTTAATCTCAGTTAATTTAAAGCCTCAGTTAACTTTAATCTAATTTAATTTAAATCTTCAGTTAACTTTCATCCGAGTTAATTTAATCTAACTTAATTTCATCTCGTCTGACTCGTCTCCTTTCTTTTGATTTCGTCTCAGCTGATCAGTCCTCTCTGGTGGTGATCGATGACGATGTGATCAGCTGCAGCCGGCTTTGATCACCAGCTGAGACCTTTGATCTGATCTTTGATCTATCTGATCTTTGGTCTGATCCAACTTCCTCCTCTGCCCCGGGTCGGACCCGTGTCTTTGACCCTGCCGGTCGTCCCTATCGGTGTCTGATCACCCTGATCGATCCCAAACTCACCGTCGTCTTGGCCACGTTGCCCCTCTGGGTGATGTTTTTACTGTGCTTCTCGTTCGCCATGCGGATCCTCTGTTTGGCCACCATGGTGTTGTTTGGGAGCAGCGTGTGTCTGTGGTGTTCTCCTGCGGGTTTCGGCTCGTTTGGGGCTCTTTTCTCCCTCTTTTCTCCCTCTTTCTCCCTCTTTCTTCCTCTTTCTTCCTCTTTTCTCGCTCTTCTCTGGACTCTCTCGCTCTTGTCTACGTACTCAAAGCCCGAAGCCCCGCCCCCGGAAGTCACATCTGCAACAAGTTACATTACACCACAATACAACTTCCGGTGCGCTCTTTCAAATTAAAGCTCGATACCGCAGAACTGATGAGACTTTTGTCTCCATTCGCTTTATAAACGCTGTTGTGTGTGTTAACACCCCCCTTCTGCCGGGGGCTCTCTCCGGGTCCTCCTAGTGAGTCTTTCGTGTGTTTGTGGAAGGTTACTGCTCGTTTGTGGCGGTCAGACTCGTCCTGATGCGGCTGAAGACGGCTGAGAAAAGCCTCTGTTAAGGTTGTTATTGTTGCTGCAGGTCGCGGGGTTCCCTCCCGTTCGGGTTTTAAAATAGTTTCTAAAGTCCTGAACGCGTCCGAACTAACAGCGGAAGTGACCTCGTGGTTTCTACGTCAACTTTACACTATTCTGTAGTTTAAAGCAAAACATTGAATATTTGTAAAAGTAAATGTTTGTTGGGTCGTTTGGTCGTTGGTTGATACTTTTATTGAAACGAGAGTGTTTTAATTAAAAACGTTTGGCCGCACTTTAAACACACGTGTCCCAAACTCCGCTGACTGTATGCTGATGTGGCACTGGAGGACACGCCCACCGGCCTACGCACTTCCGGGAAACGGAATTCCTCTTCCGGTGAACACAAACATGGCGCCTCCCGTTCCGCTGCTGGCTGGTGCGTGAGTCCGGGGGGAGTTTGGGGGAGGTGGGGGTGTTGGGGGAGTTTGGGGGAGTTGGGGGAGGTGGGGGTGTTGGGGGAGTTTGGGGGAGGTGGGGGTGTTGGGGGAGTTTGGGGGAGTTGGGGGGAGGTGGGGGTGTTGGGGGAGTTTGGGGGAGGTGGGGGTGTTGGGGGAGTTTGGGGGAGGTGGGGGGGAGTTTGGGGGAGTTGGGGGAGGTGGGGGAGTTTGGGGGGAGGTGGGGGAGTTTGGGGAGTTTGGGGGAGTTTGGGGGAGTTGGGGGGAGGTGGGGGAGTTTGGGGGAGTTGGGGGGAGGTGGGGGTGTTGGGGGAGTTGGGGGAGGTGGGGGTGTTGGGGGAGGTGGGGGTGTTGGGGGAGGTGGGGGTGTTGGGGGGAGGTGGGGGGAGGTGGGGGAGTTTGGGGGAGTTGGG
>CAJVRN010000194.1:350000-370000 GCA_911728415.1 Lagocephalus sceleratus
CCTGGTCGTCAGGTGTCCAAACCTCAAGCCCAGGACTCCACCCACTTCTCCTGGTGTCCGGACGGCGAGCACATCGTGACGGCCACGTGCTCGCCGCGGCTGCGCGTGGGCAACGGGTTCCAGATCTGGCACTACGGCGGCGCCGTGCTGCACCGGCAGGACGTGGCGGCGGGGGCGGAGCTGTGGGAGGTGCGCTGGCAGCCCTTCCCCGACGGCGCCTTCCCCGAGCGCGCCGTCACCTACAAGACGGCGCCCGGCGAGCTGGGCAGCACCCAGGCGGCGCCCAAGCAGGCGTACCGCCCCCCCGCCCTCCGCCACCTGCCCGCCAAGCCCAGCGCCCGACTGGTGAGGCCCCGCCCACCGCCGCGCCCTCCGCCGCCGCGCCGGTGACGTCATGGGTGTGGTGTGTCCGCCAGCACGAGGAGGAGCCCCCCCAGAACATGAGGCCCGGCGAGAAGGTTCTGTCCAAGACGGCGCTGAAGAACCAGAAGAAACGGGAGGCCAAGAGAGCAGCCAGACAGGTGAGCAGCCCGGCTGTGGGCCAATCAGAGGGCTCCTCTGGCTGTGGGCCAATCAGAGGGCTCCTCCGGCCGTGGGCCAATCAGAGGGCTCCTCCGGCTTCACGACGTCTCATCTGTACGCAGGACATCAAAGCGGAGGCCCCGCCCACTCCGCCTCCCGTCAGTCAGAGCCAGGCGGAGCCGAGCACCGGCGACCCCGAGGTCGACAAGAAGATCAAGAACATCAAGAAGGTGAGCGCCAGGGCGGTCCTGCGCTGTGATTGGTCGAGTGTGAGCGCCAGGGCGGTCCTGCGCTGTGATTGGTCGAGTGTGAGCGTCAGGGCGGTCCTGCGCTGTGATTGGTCGAGTGTGAGTCGCTGGTGTCTTCCAGAAACTGAAGGCCATCGAGGAGCTGAAGGAGATGCAGGTGTCGGGGAAGGTCCTGCAGAAGAACCAGGTGAGATCAAAGACAGAGTAGACACATCAAAGACAGTAGGGACGATGGTCAGGTCTGACGTGAGGGTGTGTGTGTGTGTCTGTGTGTGTGTGTGTCTGTGTGTGTGTGTCTCCCTGTGTGTGTGTGTATCTGTGTGTGTGTGTGTCTCACTGTGTGTATCTGTGTGTGTGTGTGTGTGTCTCCCTGTGTGTGTGTGTGTATCTGTGTGTGTCTCCCTGTGTGTGTGTGTGTCTCCCTGTGTGTGTGTGTGTCTCCCTGTGTGTGTGTGTGTGTGTGTGTCTCCCTGTGTGTGTGTGTGTGTGTGTGTCTCCCTGTGTGTGTGTGTGTGTGTGTCTCCCTGTGTGTGTGTGTGTGTGTCTCCCTGTGTGTGTGTGTGTGTCTCCCTGTGTGTGTGTGTGTGTGTGTGTCTCCCTGTGTGTGTGTGTGTGTATGTGTGTGTCTCCCTGTGTGTGTGTGTGTCTCCCTGTGTGTGTGTGTGTGTGTGTCTCCCTGTGTGTGTGTATCTGTGTGTGTGTGTGTGTGTATCTGTGTGTGTGTGTGTGTGTCTCCCTGTGTGTGTGTATGTGTGTGTCTCCCTGTGTGTGTATCTGTGTGTGTGTGTCTCTGTGTGTGTGTGTCTCCCTGTGTGTGTGTATCTGTGTGTGTGTGTATCTGTGTGTGTGTGTCTCCCTGTGTGTGTGTATGTGTGTGTCTCCCTGTGTGTGTGTGTGTGTGTGTGTGTCAGCTGGAGAAGGTGCAGAAGGAGGAGCAGCTGCTGCAGGAGCTTCAGGCGCTGCAGGTCACACCTTGACCAGGTGCTCCTGGCTCCGCCCACAGCCCCTCTGCCCGCCGGTGAAGAGGATTGTGGGTAAAACCAGCAGCCCGTTCCTGCTGGGTCGTTTAAACCTGTTGGGTTTCCAAGGGGGCGTGGCCACCAGGTACGCCAGGTGGGCGTCAGTTCGCGTTGAGTCTTAAAGGGGTGGGCGGCCAGCCGTCCCTTTAAGAGGCTCTGTTGCTGTGCAACATCTGTACAGGCGCTGAGGCACACCTGGCCTTTGTTCTTTATCCTCAAAGCGGCCCCTCCCACAAACACCTGTGATGATCAAAGCCCGGCAGCTTTGATCTGACTTTAATAAAAATAAACGACATTTTCTGTGAAAACACGAGAAACCTTCGAGTGTTGGTGACGTCATTACAGTTGGATATAACTCAACCTGCTCCAATAAAAGTATAATCCCCCTTTCGCGACGTCTGATGACTTCAAATCTTCTTTTATCTTAAGAGCGGAGGTGCTAGTGCGCAGCCGCGCGGGCGTCCTGCTCTCTCATTGGCTGATGCCGCTGCCAATCAAAGCGGCCCGCTCCCATTGGCCGGCCTCACAGCGCGGCTCGATGACGACACAGCACCGCGTGCTGACGCCGCTCGGGTCCAAACGTCCGTCTGGAGGCGAACCGGACCTCCGAACCGGGCCAGGACCGGACCGGGCCGAGCCGAGGACCGAGCCGAGGACCGGGACCGGACCGGGGGCCGCTGCGCTTCCTGCTCGTGCTCAAACGGGGCGGGGCGTCGCGGCCCACGTGGTGTCCAGCCCGCCAGGTGACCGCGGGGCCGACGTTCACCTGGACCTGCGCTGACGTCACGGCCCGGGTCGGCCCGGGTCATGGAGCCGGAGCAGCCGCCGGCGGGCCGGGGCGTGGTGGGCGTGGCTCTGTGTGGCCCCGCCCCCCTGCTGTGGCGGCTGCAGGACGCGCGCGCGCTGCGGGCCCGGGGCCTGCTGGGGGCCCCGCTGGGGGCCCTGGCCCGGGCCCCCCGCCAGAACCAGCGCCTGGGCCGGCCGCTGCTGCTGCTGCCCGAGGAGGAGCGGCTGCTGGCGGAGCGGCGCGCGGCCGCCGCCCTACCTGCGCGCCAGGTGAGCCCGCCCGAGGGGGGCGGGGCCCAGGAGGGGGCGGGGCGCCACCTGGAGGAGCAGCGGCGGCTGGCCCTGGAGGACCGGAGGGCGGCCGTGCTGCGGGCCACGCCCACAGGTGAGTCCGCTCGCCCGTGACGTCACGGCCCCGGCTGAAGCTCCGCCCCCCCCCACAGGTGAGGGGCCCGGCCCCGACCCGGCCCTGCAGGAGCGGCTCCGCGCCGCCGAGCAGAACTTCGTGTTTCCCCCGTCGGCGCTGGCGGTCCAGGTGAGCACGGCGAGGGCGGGGCTCGCCCACTGCCCCGAGGCCCGGGCCTTCCTGGAGGCGGACTGGCCGGTCCGGGACCGCGGCTCCAGCACCAGGTACCAGGTGTTCACGGACCTGAGGGGGCGGGGCTTCTACCTCACCTCGGCAGGAAAGTTCGGCGGAGACTTCCTGGTGTATCCAGGTGAGCAGCGCTCAAGAGCACCCTGCGTAAATTATGATAATGAGCACAAACACAAGTTATTGGTGTGCTGTCATGCATAAATTATGATAATGAGAAAAAGCAAAATATAAAAAAAGGAAAAAAAAAAAAAATAAAAAAAAAAAAAAAAAAAATTTGCTGTCATGCATAAATTATGATGATGAGAAAACACCACAAGTTATGGCAATTCTTTCCATCATAAATTATGATCATGAGCACCATCATAAATTATGGTAATGAGCCATGTCATAATTTATGAAAATGGGCACATAGCATATGTTATGTGATCCGTCCAGCATAAATTATGACAATGAGCCATATCATGAATTATGATAATGAGCACACACCACAAGTTATGGCAATTCTGTCCATCATAAATTATTATCATGAGGCCCGTCATAAATTATGGTAATAAGCCACATCATAAAATATGATAATGAGAACATGGCACAAGTTATGGCGATTCTGTCCGTTTATAAATTATGATCATGAGCACCGTCATAAATTATGGTAATGAGTACAACCACAAGTTATTGTTTTATTGTTGGGCATAAATTATGGTAATGGAACTATCATAAATTATGATAATGGATAGTTGTGTGTTGTAAATTATGATAATGAGACCCCTATATCAAAAAAAAAAAAAAAAATAAAAAAAAAAAAAAGTACAAACACAAGTTATTGTTATGATGTCATGCATAAAATATGATAATGAGAACACGCTGCAAGTTATGGCAATTCTGTCAATCATAAATTATGATAGTGAGCACCATCATAAATTAGGGTAATGAGCCATGTCATCATTTATGAAAATGGGCACACTGCATACATTATGTGATCCGTCCGAGCATAAATTATTATAATGAGCCCCATCGTGAATTTTGATAATGAGGCCGGACCGCCCCCCCCAGGTGACCCTCTGCGCTTCCACGCCCACTTCATCGCCGTCTGCCTGGCAGCAGACGAGCCTGTGTGTCTGCTGGACGTCCTCGCCGTGGCTCGCCTCGGCTCCAACGTGAAGAAGACAGTCCTGCTGTGCTCGCCGGGCCCGGACGGGTGCGTCCTCTACACCTCCGTACAGTGGAGCGGCATGGCCTAGCCCCGCCCCCAACATCAAAGGGAAGCCAACGCGACCATGAAGCCTAGATCAGATGACCTTTGAGCGCCTCGTTGGTCTTCATCGCTGCTCTGAAGGTCACGTGACGCCGTCATGCGTGACGTCATTAAATCATCCGACACGTTTGTTTACACTTGATTTACTTTGACTGAAGAATTTTGACAAAAATAAAAATGAATTTGTTAAAAAGAAACGTTTTTATTTTCTGTTGAAATAATTATAGAAACTAAAATAAATCCTGATGTCACCTGATCAATCTTTTTCTAATCAATACTATTGATGACATCACGGGCATCATCCTGAGGGTCAGGTGACCTCCTGGGTCAGGTGACCTCCGGGTTCACCTGAGGTGACCCACCAATACACTGATCACATAATCAATACACTGATTTAAAATATTCAGCCAGCAAAAAAATGATGTCCATTTTTGAGTTTTATGCATCAATCAATCGATCAGCAGTGGGTTTCTAAACTGATCCTCTTTAACGATGGTGATCAATAATAATATTGATAACAGGTCAGAGCCTGTTGTAGCCCCGCCTCCTCATTCATGTGTAACAAGAGCTTATCTGTTGTCATGGTGATCATAATGTGGGGGTGTGGCCTGGCGAGGGCCGCAGTATTGATACAGAATCAACAATCGATCAGTCACGGGTATTGATCAGCTGAGTCAGACACGTTCACAGGCCTTAAGACTCTTTTATTCGTCAGTACATGAGGTCTGCCCCCCCGCTCAGGTCCAGCTGCTTCGGCTCCTGGAAGGGGAAGCGGACCCCCGACAGCCGGATCAGAACCATGTTGAGGCCGTGGACGAGGAAGACGAGGAGGAAGAGCCAGAAGCAGCGGTCGTAGCGCTCGCTGTACGCCTGGAAGGTGAAGCCGTCCTCGCTGAAGTTGGAGATCCGGTCGGACAGGTGGTGCAGCTTCACCTCGGCCGCGAACAGAACCAGAACCAGGCAGCTGCACACACCTGTGGGAGGGCAGGGGGTCAGCGGGGGCGGGGCCAGGGCGGGGCGGGGCTCTCACCGCTCACAGACGTCCACAGGTACAGGCCCGCCGGCCCCTGCAGCGTCTCGTAGGGCCTCCCGAAGGCGTTGAAGAAGAAGAAGCCGGAGGCCACGGAGGAGAAGAGGACGACGGCACCACAGAAGAAGATGACGGACACGTGGAGGCCAGCGGGGACCACGGAGAGGAGCTCTGAGAAGACTGGGGACACACCAGTGAGACCAGTGAGACCAGGACACACTGGGAGGGACACACAGATACAACACACACATAGATACACACACAGATACACACGTGGATACAACACACACACGCTGCACACACACAGTCAGAGGCACACACACAGTCAGAGATACACACAAACACATGCACATTCA
Source organism: Lagocephalus sceleratus (assembly GCA_911728415.1). NCBI lineage: Eukaryota > Metazoa > Chordata > Actinopteri > Tetraodontiformes > Tetraodontidae > Lagocephalus > Lagocephalus sceleratus. The sequence goes on from CAJVRN010000194.1 coordinate 355,809, forward strand.
CAGAGACATACACACATTCATAGAGATACACACACACTAAAAGAGATACACACATAGGGATATGGACACACACATTCACAGAGACATACACATATAAAGGGATGTGCGTGCACACACATACACATCCATAGAGACGCACACACACTAACAGAGAGATGCACACTCACACACTTACAGAGAGATGCACACACACACACACTTACAGAGAGATGCACACACACACACACTAACAGAGAGACGCACACACACTAACAGAGAGATGCACACTCACACACTTACAGAGAGATGCACACACACACACACTAACAGAGATATGCGCACACACACATTCATAGAGATACACACACACTAAGAGATACACACATAATAGATGTGCACACACACATTCACAGAGACACACACATATACAGGGATGTGTGCAGACACATACACATTCATAGAGATGCACACACACTAACAGAGAGATGCACACACACACACACTAACAGACACACACACACTAACAGACACACGCACTAACACACACACACACAGGTCTCATGTGTGAACAGAGCGTCTTTGTCTCTGTCTGTGGTGTCCAGTACTCCCAGTGTGCCCAGTCAGGCAGAAACCTCCTGACGGCCCCTGCTGCTCTGGTGAACTGGGACCAGAACCAGTCTGTCCTGTTCTGACCTGGTCCTGTTCTGACCTGGTCCTGGTCCTGGTTCTGACCTGGTCCTGTTCTGTCCTGGTCCTGTTCTGACCTGGTCCTGGTCCTGTTCTGACCTGGTCCTGGTTCTGACCTGGTCCTGGTCCTGTTCTGACCTGGTCCTGGTCCTGGTCCTGGTCCTGGTCCTGGTCCTGTTCTGACCTGGTCCTGGTCCTGGTCCTGGTCCTGTTCTGTCCTGGTCCTGTTCTGACCTGGTCCTGGTCCTGGTCCTGGTCCTGGTCCTGTTCTGACCTGGTCCTGGTCCTGTTCTGACCTGGTCCTGGTCCTGGTCCTGTTCTGACCTGGTCCTGGTCCTGTTCTGACCTGGTCCTGGTCCTGTTCTGTCCTGGTCCTGGTCCTGGTCCTGGTCCCAGCTCTCCAACAGCTCAGGTAGCTGTCCTGTCAATAATGGATGTGGTGACGTCATCTCACCTGAGAAGCGGGAGGCCCGCCCCCCCAGGCCGCACTGCTTCACGCGCACCCCGCGGAAGAGGCCGTAGCGCAGCTCCCCCAGGAACTTGTGCAGCTCGGGCCCGGTGGCGTTCACCAGCTCGGCCCCGGTGCGGCACAGCACGGCCCCGCGCAGCCAGGCGGGCAGCCCGGTGGCGGCGGCGGCGCTCAGCGCGCAGGCGAGGCCGAGCAGCCCCCCCGCGGAGAACAGCAGCCGCCGGCGTCCGCTCGGCATGACGGGGCGTGCGGGACCTGCGGGGAGACGCGGGGCGCCGCGGGGCAGCGGCCCCAGGCCCCGCCCCCGGGGCCAGGCCACGCCCCCACGTCACATATATTGGCTCAGGCCACGCCCCCGGGTACCAGGTCACGCCCCCATGTCACATATATTGACTCAGGCCACGCCCCCGGGCGCAGACAGGGACTCAGGCCACGCCCCCCGTGTTACATATATTGACTCAGGCCACGCCCCCGGCCACCAGGTCCCCCCTCCGGGTCCCAGGCCCCGCCCCCGGCGGGTGCGTCGCCATGGCGACAGCGGCGCGGCGGTCCGCCCCCCCCGTGACAGGCGGTTCTGAAGCGGGACGGTCCGCTCGGCCGGCTGCGGGGCCCGGACCGCCCTGGGGTCGACCCGGGGATCGATATTGACCCGGGGATCGATATTGATCGGGGATCGATATTGATCGGGGATCGATATTGATCGGGGCTGTTCGGGCGGGACTTTTAGAACTTCTGGACCGCGAGCCTCGTGATGACGCAGGAGTGACGTAGGAGTGACGTAGGGAGGGCGGGAAGGTGGTCCGGAGCTCCAGTGAGAGCGCCGCTCCGCAGGATGAGGTCCGACTAACTCACCCCCCTGACCGCCTCACCCGTCACTAACCGTCACTAACCCGTCACTAACTACCCCTAACTAACCCTAACCCCTAACTACCCCTAACTACCCCTAACTAACCCTAACTAACCCTAACTACCCCTAACTAACCCTAACTAACCCTAACTACCCCTAACTACCCCTAACTAACTCTAACTAACTCTCGTCTCTCCTCAGACTCTTTCTGCTCCTCTTCTTCCCGCCGCTGCTCGGCGGACAGATGACGTCACAGCTGTACGGAAGCCTGCAGTCGCCGGGCTTCCCGCAGCCGTACCCGCGGGACGCGCGGGTCCGGTGGGACCTGCGGGTCCCCGCGGGGTTCCGGCTGCACCTGTACTTCAGCCACTTCCACCTGGAGCCCTCCTACCTGTGCGAGTACGACTACGTCAAGGTGAGACTCAGGGGGGCAGGGTCAAAGGTCGGAGCGAGACCCTCGAACTGAGGTTAAACTGCTTCGGCTGCTCACACACACACACACACACACACACACACTCTCTCAAACACACACACACACACACACACACTTGGCTGAATGCTGTCAGAAGCAGGTTACCATGGCGACGCTGTGGCGCAACATCATTTGATTATGAATGAACTTGATACATCACAGTGTGTGTGTGTGTGTGTGTGTGAGAATCTGTATATGTGTATGCATGTAAGTCTGTGTGTGTGTGTGTGTGTGTGTGTGTGTGCATGTCTGAGTGTGAGTGTGAGAGTCTGTGTGTGTATGTGTGTGCATGTAAGTCTGTGTGTGTGTGTGTGAGTGTGTGTGTGCATGTCTGAGTGTGAGTGTGAGAATCTGTATATGTGTGTGCATGTAAGTCTGTGTGCATGTGAGTGTGTGTGCATGTAAGTCTGTGTGTGTGTGTGCATGTAAGTCTGTGTGTGTGTGTATATGTGTGTGCATGTAAGTCTGTGTGTGTGTGTGTGTGTGTGTGTGTGTGTGTGTGAGTGTGTGTGTGTGTGTCTGTGTGTGTGCATGTAAGTCTGTGTGTGTGTGCATGTCTGTGTGTGTGTGTGTGTGTGCATGTCTGTGTGTGTGTGTGTGTGTGGGTGTGTGTGTGTGTGTGTCTGTGTGTGTGCATGTAAGTCTGTGTGTGTGTGTGAGTGTGTGTGCATGTCTGTGTGTGTGTGTGTGTGTGTGTGTGTGCATGTCTGTGTGTGTGTGTGTGTGTGTGTGTGTGCATGTCTGTGTGTGTGTGTGTGTGTGTGTGAACAGTGTAAACTAACTGTCAGCTGAGTCTCTCCAGCGGCCCTTATCGCTCTTGGTCATTCCTCTCTTATCGGTGCTGTGGTGGGCCTGTTGCCGTGGCAACGCCGTGGCGCGTCCAGGTGGAGGCGGAGGGGGAGGAGCTGGCGCTGTTCTGTGGGCAGGAGGACACGGACACGGAGGCGGTGCCGGGGCGGCGGGTCATCAGCTCCCCGGCCAACACCCTCAGCCTCGTCTTCACCTCCGACTTCTCCGACGAAGAGCGCTACTCTGGCTTCCAGGCGCACTACAGCGCCGTGGGTGAGACGCCGCCATGCCGCCGCGGCTGCTGGGCCACAGGTCACGTGACCGTAACCCCGCCCCCCGCGCCGTGTCACGTTTCCCCCGACAGACGTGGACGAGTGCAGCGAACGCACCGACGAGGACCTGACCTGTGACCACCTCTGTCACAACCACATCGGCGGGTACTACTGCTCCTGTCGCTACGGTTACCTGCTGCACGCTGACAACCACACCTGCAGAGGTGAGGCGGGGCCAGCGTGCTGCGCGCGGGGCCCTTCAGGGTGACCTCAGAGGTCAGAGGTCACGTTAGAATACCAGCGGAATCCTGGGAGTCACCGCCTCAGTCGGGGTCTGGTGTTGGGGGGTCCCTGGTGTGTGTGTGCGTGTGTGTGTGTGTGTCACTGATAGCAGCCCCTCACTGGTTGTAAATGTTTACATGTTCTTCATGTTTCTCTGTGGAGGAGGAAACACACTTTAAAAACACACACACAAACACACACACACACACACACACACACACAGAAACATGCAGCACATAAACATGCACGTGCTCTCCATGACAGCCACACCCTCCAGGTAGCTCCGCCCCCCAGGAGGTGTGACTCCTGTGTGTGTGTGTGTTCAGTGGAGTGCAGCGATGGTGTGTTCACGCAGCGGTCTGGTGTCCTGACCAGCATGGACTTCCCGTCCCCGTACCCCAAGAGTTCTGACTGTGTGTACCGCATCGAGGTGGAGCCCGGCTTCAGGCTCCGCCTCCAGTTCGACCCCCGCTTCGACGTGGAAGACCATCCTGATGTCAGCTGCCCCTACGACCACGTCACGGTGACCCCTCACACACACATACACACACACTCACCTGCAGAAGAGCCCATTTAAACATGAACTGTGTGTGTGTGTGTGTGTCAGATCAAAGCAGGCGGTGCAGCGTTCGGTCCGTTCTGTGGTCATCGATCCCCCGGAGAAATCCAGACCGACAGTAACGTCGTCACCGTTGTCTTCCACAGCGACAACTCAGGAGAGAACCTCGGCTGGAAGATCACATACACGAGTACAGGTACACACACACACACTCACACACACACACGCACACTCACACACTCACACTCACACACACACACGCTCACACACACTCACACACACTCACACACTCATACAGACTCACACATGCACACACACACTCACACACTCATACAGACTCACACATGCACACACACACTCACACTCACACACTCATACAGACTCACACATGCACACACACACTCACACTCACACACACACTCTCACACACACACTCATTCAGACTCACACACGCACACACACACACTCACACACGCACACACACACACACTAACTGACCCTACCCCTAACCATGACTTTTGTTCAGTGCTTTTATTTTGTTGGGACAGGAAGCCGCTGTCAGGCCCCTGAAGCCCCGCCCCACACTCTGCTCACCCCCGTCCAATCAGAATATGTTTTCAGAGATCACGTGCTGTACGGCTGTGACCCTGGATACCAGCTCTTGAAGGTACCGCCGTCCTCAGTCGCAGTGTAGCATCATTGCCCAGCGCCGCCGATGATGTCACGGGGAGGTAACTCCGCCCCCACGGCACGTCGCTGGCGCCGCCGATGATGTCACCGTTGTTTCAGGACGGGCAGGTTCTGGACCGTTACCAGTTGGACTGTAGGTCCGATGGGTCCTGGAGCAGCAGCCCCCCCCGTTGTCACGGTAACGGCGTCACTTCTTCTGCTTCCACCTTGTTTGACCTCCACGCTCACTTCCTGTTCACCTGTGTTCTCTCACTTCCTGTTCACCTGTGTTCTCTCACTTCCTGTTCACCTGTGTTCTCTCACTTCCTGTTCACCTGTGTTGTCTCACTTCCTGTTCACCTGTGTTCTCTCACTTCCTGTTCACCTGTGTTCAGTGGTGGATTGTGGGAGCCCCGCCGCCGTCCCCATGGCCGACGTGCTGTTTGGTAGCCATGACAACAGCACGCTGTTCGGCTCAACGGTCCACTACATCTGCAGGGAGGACGGCACAAACAGTGAGTGGCTCTGGGGGCGGGGCTGTGCTAACGAAGGGGCGGGGCTACGACCTGGGGCGGGGTTGTTTTGATGAAGGGGCGGGGTTATCTCTGGGGGCGGGGCTATGACCCGATGCAGGGCTGTGTTGATGCGGGGCTGTCCCCCTGGGGGCGGGGCTGTCCCTGAGGGGGGTGGGGCTGTCCCTGGGGGGCGGGGCTGTCCCTGGGGGGCGGGGCTGTCCCCGGGGGCGGGGCTGTCTCTGGGGGCGGGGCTGTAACCAGGTGCGCTGCTGCTGCAGGTTCCTACGTGTGCGGGCCCCGAGGAGCCTGGGAGAGTCCTGAGCGGGGCTCCGCCCCCCCCAGCTGTCAGCCAGGTGAGCACAGGTGAGCGCGCGGCTCGGCGGCGTACTCAGGTGCTGCTGTGTCCCCCAGCCTGCGGCCGCCCCGCCCGCGCCCCGCCCGCCCTCATGAAGAGGATCGTGGGGGGCCGCAGCGCCGGGCCGGGCCGGTTCCCCTGGCAGGTGCTGCTCAGCGTGGAGGACCGGTCCCGGGTCCCCGAGGGCCGCTGGTTCGGCTCCGGGGCCCTGCTCTCCGCCTCCTGGGTGCTGACCGCCGCCCACGTCCTCCGGTCCCAGCGCAGGGACGCCAGCGTGGTCGCCGTGGCGCCCGAGCACGTGCAGGTAGGGCGCGGGGGGGCGGGGTCCTGACCCGGGTCGGTCTCAGCGGCGCCGCTCCTCCAGGTGTTCCTCGGCCTCCACGACGCCGCCGACAAGCGCTCGGCCGCCAACCGCTCGGTGGACCGCATCGTCCTGCACCCCGCCTTCCAGCCCGACAACTACGACAACGACATCGCCCTGCTGCGGCTCAGCCAGGGGGCGGAGCTTAGCGAGCTGGTCCAGCCCGTGTGTCTGCCGCCGCGGCCCCAGGTGAGTCGGGGGGACACGCCCCCCCGCCAGGTGGAGCTCTGACAGGCGTCTCCTCAGGACGCGTCCGGGACTCCTCCCCCCAACTCTCTGGGCGTGGTCGCCGGCTGGGGCATCTCCACCCTCAACGCGTCGTCTCCCGGAGGCCCCGCCCACCCCCCGGAGGGCGGGGCCACGCCCGACCTGCTGCAGTACGTGAAGCTGCCGGTGGTGTCCCAGGACGCGTGCCGGTCCAGCTTCGCCTCGCGCTCCGTCCGCTACAACGTCACCGACAACATGTTCTGCGCCGGCTTCTTCGAGGGCGGCCGCGACACCTGCCTGGGCGACAGCGGGGGCGCCTTCGTGATGGAGGACGCCGCCCGCAGGTGGGCGGTGTTCGGCCTGGTGTCCTGGGGCGGCCCCGAGGACTGTGGCAGTCGGGGGCTGTACGGGGTCTACACCCGCGTGGCGCCGTACCTGGACTGGATCCTGGAGCAGCTCCACGCCCCCTGGTGACCACGCCCCCTGGTGACCACGCCCCCTGGTGACCACGCCCCCTGGTGACCACACCTGGACAAAGCTGGACATACCTGTGTAGTACACACACCTGTAGGCCTGTAGTGCCTGTTCACCTGTACTCCTGGTCACCTGTACTCCTGGTCACCTGTATATCTGTTCACCTGTACTCCTGTTCACCTGTATATCTGTTCACCTGTACTCCTGTTCACCTGTATATCTGTTCACCTGTCTATCTGTTCACCTGTACTCCTGTTCACCTGTACTCCTGGTCACCTGTACTCCTGGTCACCTGTATATCTGTTCACCTGTACTCCTGGTCACCTGTCTATCTGTTCACCTGTATATCTGTTCACCTGTATATCTGTTCACCTGTACTCCTGGTCACCTGTCTGCCAGCCTCACCTGTTCAGGTGACCTGTTCCTCAGTGCTTTGATGAAGTTGTCTTTGATCACCTGTGAGTCAGCTAAACCTGGATTCTGTCCCAGGGTGCTTTGCTGCTGTGGGCGTGGTCTCCCCTTGGGGGGCGGGGCCATCAGGCTCGTTCTTACAAATGAGTTGTTTATTACAGGTTAAAGGTGTCAATAAAAACAGTTAAAGAACGAATGACCTTTGAGCTGAGGTCACAGAGGTCAGGTGGGCGTGGCCCGGGTCCCGTCGGCGGTGGGCGTGGCCTGGGTCCCGTCGGCGGTGGGCGTGGCCTGGGTCGCGTTGGCGTCCGCCCTCGCCATGGTGCGGTGGATCCAGCTCAGGAAGTTCCCCAGGCGGGTGTAGACGCCGTACTTGCCCGTGGCGGCGCAGCGCTCGCCCCAGCTGACCACGCCCGTCAGGAACCAGGTGTCGCGGTAGTGGACCACGAAGGGGCCGCCGCTGTCGCCGCTGCAGGCGTCCACGCCCACGTCCAGGTAGCCCGCGCAGAACATGTTGTCTGTGACCACCTGAGGAGAGGGGGCGGGTCAGAGCGGGGGGGGGCGTTGGGTCAGGACCAGGCCGCGGGGGCGGGGCCAGACTGAGTCTCTGGGGGCGGGGCCAGGCCGCGGGGGCGGAGCCAGACCAAGGCTGTGGGTGGATCAGGTTGGGGGCGAGGTCAGGATGTGGGGGGCGGGGCGGGGGCGGGTCAGGGGGCGGGGCCGGGGCTCACCTGCTCCGTGGAGGCGGTGCAGGCCTCAAAGCCGACCACGGGCAGCGTGACCTTCCTGAGGAAGCGGGACGACCTGCCCAGGTACCTGGTGACCCCCCAGCCGCTCACCTTCCCGTACTTCCCCTTCTGAACACACACACACACACACCTTCAGGCACAGGTCAGCGTCGCCGTGGCGACGGGGGGCCCGGCTCACCTGCAGCAGGTACCTGGCCAGGTGGGGGTCGGGCAGGCAGGCGGGGGCGGCGGTGGGGCCCCTGGCGACGGGCCGGTCCAGGAGCAGCAGCGCCACGTCGCTGTCGTAGGTGAAGGCGTGGAAGTGGGGGTGGAGCCACACCTGCTGCACCCCCCGCACCTGCTCCCCCGGGTCGGGGCGGAGCTTGTCGTAGTCGCCTGCTCACACACACACACACACGGGGCTGAGGCCACGCCCCTCAGCGGTCAGCGAGTCAACAAGCTCCGGTTACCGATGGTAACGTGGTCCACGGTCTCCTCGAAACAGTGAGCGGCGGTGACGACCCAACGGTCCGAGATCAACGTGCCTCCACAGAAACCGTAACCATCAGGCCTGCGCAGGAGGACCTGCACACACACACACACACACGGTTATACACACACACACACACACACACACACACACACAGTTATACCACACACACACACACACACACACACACACACACACACACGGTTATACACACACACACACACACACACACACGGTTATACACACACACACACGGTTATACACACACACACACACGGTTATACACACACACACGGTTATACACACACGGTTATACACACACACACACACGGTTATACACACACACACACGGTTATACACACACACACACACACACGGTTATCACACACACACACACACACACACACACGGTTATACACACACACACACGGTTATACACACACACACACACACACACACACACACACACGGTTATACACACACACACACACACACACACACGGTTATACACACACACACACGGATACACACACACACACACGGTTATACACACACACACGGTTATACACACACGGTTATACACACACACACACACGGTTATACACACACACACACGGTTATACACACACACACACACACACGGTTATACACACACACACACACACACACACACACGGTTATACACACACACACACGGTTATACACACACGCACACACACACACGGTTATACACACACACACACGGTTATACACACACGGTTATACACACACACACACACACGGTTATACACACACACACACACACGGTTATACACACACACACGGTTATACACACACACACACGGTTATACACACACACACACACGGTTATACACACACACACACACGGTTATCACACACACACACGGTTATACACACACACGGTTATACACACACACACGGTTATACACACACACGGTTATACACACACACACACGGTTATACACACACACACACACGGTTATACACACACACACACGGTTATACACACACACGGTTATACACACACACACACGGTTATACACACACACACACACACTTGACCTAAAAGCATTGGTATTGGTTGGTTACTGGTTGATTATTGGTTGGCTATTGGTTGGTTATTGATTGTATTGGTTGGTTACTGGTTGAGTATTGGTTGATTATTGGTTGGTTATTGATTGGTTACTGGTTGAGTATTGGTTGGTTACTGGTTGATTATTGGTTGGTTATTGGTTGATTATTGGTTGGTTATTGATTGGTTATTGGTTGGTTATTGGTTGGTTATTGATTGGTTATTGGTTGGTTATTGGTTGGTTATTGGTTGGTTATTGGTTAATTATTGGCTGGTTATTGATTGGTTACTGGTTGAGTATTGGTTGGTTACTGGTTGATTATTGGTTGGTTATTGGTTGATTATTCATTGATCATTGGTTGATTATTGATTGATTATTGGTTGATTCGTCCCCACTACAGGTGGGCGCTGACTGCAGGTGTGGACTCACCTGCCAGGGGCTCCCGCCCAGTCTCTCCACGGCTCCGCCCACAATCCGAGGCGTCATGCCGTCGTCCGTCTCGTTCCCGTTGTGTTCGAACCGCGTCGCGTTCGTCAGTTCGTCGTCGGTGAAGTTGAGCGCCGGGGTCAAGAGGTCACGGGTCTGGTTGCGGAGCGAGCGCGTGAGGAGCAGCGCGTGGCTGTACCTGCGGCCGCACGGGAACGCCACTGGACAGGAAGGGACGCCCTCGTGGTCAGCAGAGGGACTAGCTCCTGGGGCGGAGGACGACTCACCTGTCTGGCTGCAGCTCCGCCCATCAGGCTGCAGCTCGTAACCGTCGGCGCAGCCGCACTGGACGCCGCCGCCGCCCCGGTCCCTGCAGTACTGCAGACAGCCGCCGTTTCTATAGCGACACTCCGTCACCTCTGCAACAACACCGGGGATCACCTGACCCGGGGTTGTTTACCTGACCCGGGGTTGTTTACCTGACCCGGGGTTGTTTACCTGACCCGGGGGGTTGTTTACCTGACCCGGGGGTTGTTTACCTGACCAGGGGTTGTTTACCTGACCCGGGGGGTTGTTTACCTGACCCGGGGGTTGTTTACCTGACCCAGGGGGTTGTTTACCTGACCCGGGGGTTGTTTACCTATATCTCAGCTGTTGTTTACGTGACTCTCAGGTGTTGTTTACCTGACCCAGGGGGTTGTTTACCTGACCCAGGGGGTTGTTTACCTATATCTCAGCTGTTGTTTACGTGACTCTCAGGTGTTGTTTACCTTTCTCGCAGGTGTCTCCGCTGTACTGTGGAGGACACACACACAGGAAGTGTCCTCGCTCCATCGTGCACTTCCCTCCGTTCTGACACGGGTCCGTCTGACAGGGGTTCCAGTCTGCAACAGACCCGAGCTGCACTTGAACGCACCACGGCTGATGACGTCATCAGGCGCGTTAATGACTCTAATAAAGTTCAGTCCCCGAACTTTGAGTCACATGACCAGTTGATCGATCACTTTAAGGGTCAGTGCGATCAGTTTAATGAATCATCATCACCCATGAGTGATCATCATTATTGATCAGTCTATTGATCAGTCTATTGATCGGTCTGGTTCGTCCACTCACCTTTGTATCTGTACCAAAACTCGAGCTGCAGGGAACAGAGCAGGTGTGAGCTCGGTGCTGAGGGCCCCCAGGGGCCGCGGCCCCCCTGCCGGCTCTCACCGTTTTCTCCTGGGTGTGGAAGATCTCGGCCGCCTCCTCCTGGGAGCAGGTCTCCTCGTAACACTCCCTCTCCAGGTCGCCTGGCAACAGCTCCTCCAGGGCGAAGGTGTTGGCCCTGCGGCCCCTGGGGGCCGAGCGGAGGACCTGCCCGGCCGAGGAGCGCTCCAGGAACACTGATGGACAGGAGACACCTGAAGGCTCCACCAGAAGGCAGGTGGGCCCACGTGAGGCCCAGAAGAACCCCCTGAGGCCCAGAAGAACCCCCTGAGGCCCAGACCCACCTGAGGCCCAGACCCACCTGAGGCCCAGACCCACCTGAGGCCCAGACTCACCTGAGCAGTGAAGCGGAGCAGACAGGAAGAGCAGCGCGAGGACAGAAGACGGGCGCATGTCTGAGGAGCACCGTTACATTCCACCTCCTCTGAAAACCGGAAACTGGAGCCACAGAGGTTCTGAACCTTAAGGGCAGAACTCTCAGAACCTGAAAGGACGAAGGCAGACCCCGCGGATCCGCCTGTTGAAGACCCTTCTGGTCCGAACCTGAAGCTTGCGGCTGCTCTTTGACCACTGACCAAATATTGACTCGTCACGTTTAGACTGCTGCGCTCTCTGTTGGAAACATCTGGACGTAAACCCTTGAGGACTTTTATTTGACCGTTTAGGCGTTCTCTAAGCTTTATTTTGTTGGCTTTTACCCGTTTCCTCTCAACATCTCACATGATGACCAGGCAGGAGGACTCATGTTTGGTCCCTCAGGTCCAGAGGACTTTAATTCAGGTGTGTGTACAGGTTGTGTTTACAGAGGACGTCCAGCAGGGGGCGTCTGCACACGGAGGTACGACCACGTGACTTTGGGCTTCTGCGTAAATAAATACAGAGGGGGGGGCGGGGGGGGGAGGAGGAAGAGGAGGAGGGGGAGGAGGAGGAGGAGGAGGAGGAGGATGAAGAGGAGGGGGAAGAGGAGGAGGAAGAGGAGGAGGAAGAGGAAGAGGAGGAGGAGGAGGAGGAAGAGGAGGAGGAAGAGGAGGAGGAAGAGGAGGAGGAAGGGGGGAAGGAAGAGGAGGAGGAGGAGGGAGGGGAGGAGGAGAGGGGAGGAGGGGGAAGAGGAGGAGGAAGAGGAGGAGGAAGAGGAGGAGGAGGAGGAGGAAGAGGAAGAGGAAGAGGAGGAGGAGGAGGAAGAGGAGGAGGAAGGAGGAAGAGGAGGAGGAGGAGGAAGAGGAGGAGGAGGAGGAGGAGGAGGAGGAAGAGGAGGAGGAGGAGGAGGAGGAGGAGGAGGAGGAGGAGGAGGAAGAAGAGGAGGAGGAGGAGGAGGAGGAGGAAGAGGAGGAGGAGGAAGAGGAGGAAGAGGAGGAGGAGGAGGAGGAGGAGGAGGAGGAGGAAGAGGAGGAGGAGGAAGAGGAGGAGGAGGAGGAAGAAGAGGAGGAGGAGGAGGAGGAGGAGGAAGAAGAGGAGGAAGGCACTGGAGCTCCTGGAACATCTGAGGAGGTCTGAGGACGGCGCCTGACGGACACAGTTCAGGTCCACGCCGTCAGACGCTCCGTGAGGTCACGCGGCGCCTGCGGCTTCTCTGATTGGTCGGGGCTGTGACATCATCGGCGCGGGAGGGCGTGGCTGTCCACGCTGGCGGGTCATGTGACCCCAGATATGTCGTGTGATGCGGCGGCCCCTCCGGAGGCGATATGAGCTCCTCGCCAGCAGGTTAAGGCGGCGCCGACTTCCCGATCGCTCGTCAATCGCAGGTCGATCGGCCGTCTGCGACGTCGTCACGGCGACAGGAGGCGGCCCTTGTGTCGGCAGGAAGTGGCCCCCGGCGGCCCTGCGTCGTCTGGTCTGGTTCTGGAGGTTAAAGGTTCTGCTGCAGCCTCAGAACCCGCTCAGCCCAGTCTGGGCGGTTCTGAGCTGCCTGATTGGTCGCTGGGTCAGTCACAAGGCACCGGGAGATCTGATTGGTCCGATTAAAGCTGCTGGGTGAGGGTCATGTGACTGGGTCATGTGACTGGGCGGTGGAGGCAGCAGGCAGTGGACGACTGTAGACGGGTGAGAGAGGGGGGAGAAAGACAGGTGATCAGCAGGTGGAGGGGTGGTGATTGATGATTGGTTATTGATTATTGGTGATGCTGATTGGTTATTGGTGATTAATTATGATTATTGGGGATTGCTGATTGGTTATTAATTAATGATGATTGGTGATTGATGATGGTGATTGATGATTGGTGATGCTGATTGGCGGGTCACCTGGGGTCAGGCCTCGCTGGCGCTGCTGTTCCTGTTCAGCTCCCTGATGCCCTGAAGGATCCTCTTCATGTGGCCCACCTTGGTCACGCCCAGGTCCTGAGGGACCAAACACACGCTCTTACTCTGAAAGGGCCTGGCCACGCCCCCCAGCCACAGCGCCTACCTTCAGGTCTCTCCTCTCCAGGTGGATAAGCTCCGCCCCCCGGACGTCGTGTCCAGTGAAGATGTCCTTGTACTCGGTGAGACACAGGAAGTCCAGCCACGCCCCCACCTCCTCCGTCCCCCACTGGTGGACTGACACGCCCACAGGAAGTGGTTCAGACGGACAGGAAACACTCGACAGACAGACAGACAGACAGGTAGGGTCTCACCTGGCAGAGACAACGTTGCACACGTCTCTTTGTTTTTGTTGTTTTTGTCCTTCTTGAACTTTGGGACCAAACGGAACTTTGCACTTCGACTTCGCTTTGAGAAATCTGTGAGAGGACCCTGAAGAGAGACAGGTGAGGACAGAGAGACAGGTGAGGACAGAGAGACAGGTGAGGACAGGTGAGGACAGGAGAGACAGGTGAGGACAGAGAGACAGGTGAGGACAGAGACAGGTGAGGACAGAGAGACAGGTGAGGACAGGTGAGGACAGAGAGACAGGTGAGGACAGA
>CAJVRN010000194.1:375000-385000 GCA_911728415.1 Lagocephalus sceleratus
GGGAGGTGCTGGTCCTGGGGGAGCAGGCGTGTGGGGGGGGAGGCGGGTGAGGAAGAGGGGGGGGCAGGGCCACGCCCTCCTCCTCCTGCTCTTCGGCGATGGTTGGGGGAGGGGCCGGGTGGGGCACGGTGGAGGCCTGGGACTCCTCGTTCAGGGTCTTCAGCAGAGAGTCCAGCTTCTCCTTCAACACACCACACTGACACACACACACGGCTGTTGCCATGACGACATCCACCACACCTGACTCATCACACCGACGGTACCTTCTTGGCCATGGCCTCCGACTCCTCAGAACTCTCCGTGTTCTTCTCGTACGCTTTACCGACACGAGCCACGAAGTCCTTCACTGTCTCACAGAGGACCCTGTTACCATGGAAACACAGACCATGACAGAGACAGTCAGACAGACAATCAGTCAGTCAGATGGACAGACAGACAGTCAGACAGGCGTACTTGGCAGAGGAGATGACGACAGAGTGCTGGTCTGAGGTCAGGATCTTGGACAGGTGAGCAGCCACTGAGTCCTCATACGTCAGGATCTGTTGAACCTGAGCAGACCAGGTGAGTCACGTGACCAGACCAGGTGAGTCACGTGACCAGACCAGGTGAGTCACGTGACCAGACCAGGTGAGTCACGTGACCAGACCAGGTGAGTCACGTGACCAGCACAGGTGAGTCACGTGACCAGACCAGGTAAGTCACATGACCAGCACAGGTGAGTCACATGACCAGCACACCCACGTACCTCAGAGTCCTCGCTGCAGTCCTCTGTTACCGTAGAAACAGAATGTTGTCGTGGAAACTTGGTCTCATAGACCATGATGCTCCACCTGCAGACACAGTCTCTTCAGTCACCTGTCCCACCTGCACCCCCCGTCCCCCCGTCCCCCCCCACCTGTCCAACATCTTGGTGCTGGCCCTCTCCAGCTTCTCCAGTATCTGGGGCAGCTGGGTGTCGTCGTCACAGGCGGACCCCCACCCCAGGACCCTGGCCAGGTCGTTGCCGGTGCCCAGAGGAAGAACCCCCAGCTGACACTGAAACACACCCTGAGTTCAGCCGCCGCTCTCACAGGTGTGTGTGTGTGTGTGTGTGTGTGTGTGGGGGGTCACCTGTTTGTGGAGCGTCAGCGTGTCAATCTCAGACAACACCCAGCCGACGCTGCCGTCTCCTCCACACACCAGGATCCTGAAGGTGTCAAACTTCTGGAACAACCGCAGCCTGGAGACACACACAGTACAGCGTGAGGGTGGGCACGTGTGTGTGAGTGTGTGTGTGTGTGTGTGTCTCACCCCAGGTGTGGCCCCCCGTTCATCAGGTCAAACACCTGAGCAGGGTTCAGCAGCTGCTTGAAGCGCCGCAGGAACTTCACCCCCTGATTGTCTCCACTCTTTGAGTTGACGAACACCAGCAGGGGACTGGTGCAGGACGGAGGACAGGACGCCTTCCAGAAGCCTGCGCACACACACACACACACACACACGCGCTTCAGTACCCCCTCGTTTCCCGACCGCTCCCTGAACCTTCAGTGTCACCGTCAGAGTCGATGCTGTTGAGCGCCGTGGGAGGGATGACCGAGACCTTACACTGACCCAGAGGACACTTGGAGGACAGCAGGTCCTTACAGCCGGAGTGCACCTACACACACACACACACACACACACACACACTCGTATCTGCCCAGGACACGTTTGTCCCCCAGAGGGGACCGTTGTCTTCCCGTTCATACACAGTGGAGCGCGTTGACAGACCCACGTGCGTAACCATAGCGACGGCTCTCACCATGGCCTTACACCAGAGACACCTCCAGTCCTGCAGGCGGAGGACGCTGCCGCACGTCTTGTCGCACACGTGACACTTGGCTGAGACGGGGAGGTTTCCCTCCAGCCACTGGTGAGGCATGGACACCTGGGGGGTCAGGGGTCAGAGGTCAGGGGTCAGCTGGTACCAGCACGAACATCTGGATCTCACCCCGTCCTCGTCCTCGATGATGTCCCTGCCGATGGAGGCCAGCGTGGTCCACTTACAGTTGTTGGTGGCTCTGACGGCGCAGCGTTTGTGAGCCTTAAACTTACACACTGACACACACACACACAGGGACACACACACACACACAGGCGCACGCACACACACACACACACACAGGGACACACACACAGGTGCACACGCACACACAGGTGCACGCACACACACACACAGGGACACACACACAGGCGCACACACACACACACACACAGGTGCACACACACACACACAGGCACACACACACACACACAGGCGCGCCCACACACACACACACACACACACACACACACACACACACACAGCGTCAGGGCCCACACACAGGTCATCATGACACACCACAATGATCTTTAAGTAACACGATGTGAGCGGGTTGGGGGGGTCAAAGGCCAGGGTGTCGTGACCTTTGACCCCGTACAGCTGTGGCTGTGTGTACCTTCACAGGACAGGCCGTGTGACGTCACCCCCGACAACGCCTCTCTGCACACGTTGCAGTAGGTGGGTCTGGCGTGGGAGCAGGCGTACCAGTTGTGCATCCCGCTGAAGTGGTCCATGCTGTACTGGGTGGACTGGGAGAGATGGGGGTCGTCAGCACTGGTACTGGGACCAGCAGCTCATACTGGGACCAGCAGCAGCTCATACTGGTCAGACTGGGACCAGCAGCAGCTCATACTGGTCAGACTGGGACCAGCAGCAGCTCATACTAGTCAGACTGGGACCAGCAGCAGCTCATACTGGTCAGACTGGGACCAGCAGCAGCTCATACTGGTCAGACTGGTCAGCACCCACCTCGTAGTTCTGCCTGTTCTGGACGCTTCTCAGTGCTGCCATCCACTCCTCCATCTCCTTTCTGTTATCTGCACACAGGATGAGACGTCTACAGGGGGTGATGACCTACACACACACACACACACACACACACACACACACACACACACACACACACACACACACACACACACACAGAAAATGAGATAATCAATAATTCATCTTCTGTATTTACTGACTATACTGTTGTTGGTGCAGTGGAGGAGTTATGGTAATAGTGTGTGTGAGACAGAGAGTGTGTGTGTGAGACAGACAGAGTGTGTGTGTGTGTGTGAGTGTGAGAGAGAGAGTGGGAGATGTGTCATGAATGAACAATCACACGTTTTGTGTAACCTGTGTTGTTACAGGCTACATGGAGGGATGTGATGTCCATTTCCTGTTGTGCTGCTGCACAAAGAGGTATCTGTTCTCACACACACACACACACACACACACTCACACACACAGGCTATTTATGGCTCAGCCAGCTTAGACCCTGTGACTGAAAATCTTCACGTAATCTGACTGAAATTCCACAAAACAAACTGTCCTGGTGACTTTTTATGTGAAAGGACGCTCAAACACTTCCTGTGGGGAGATCAGATCTGTGAGGTCGTCTTCGTCCGGCGAACACACACACCGTGAACACACACATTCCAGCCTTCGCCCCTGCTCCGGGCCATCTATTTCTGTCTATTGCCCGCTCAGGAGGACGTGTGGGAGGACGCCGCCCGCCGGGGCCCAAGACCGCCGCCCGACGACGCCGTCGTTTGAGTCCAGGTCATGTGACCTGATCCACGGTCACACGGTGACCTCAGGGGTGAAGCTGCTGCACCGGCCCCAGACTGACACACACACACACACCACAAATACATACACACACACCACACACACACCACACATACATACACACACATACACACATACCACACTCACACACACACACACACACCACACATACATACACACACATACACACATACCACACACTAACAAAAACACACACACACACACACACACCACATATACATACACACACAACACACACTCACCACACACACATATACACACAACACACACACACAGCAGAGCCGTCCCCCCTTAAACACCTCAAAACTAATGAGGAAACACACAAGATCAGAGAACACACACACACACACACACACACACACACACACACACACACACACACACACACACATCAGGCTAACAGCATCCTGACTGTGACCTTTGACCCTGACAGGAGGTGAGTGGTGCGAGGGGGCGGGGCCCACCAGATCTTTCTTACCGTGTGTGTGCGCTTTGCGTCCGGGACGCCGCCGTCTGCTCGCCGCTCTCACACACACTCAGACGGAGCGCTGCAGCCGGAGCCCCTCTCCCCCGGCCCCGCCCCCCAGCCCCGCCCCCGGCCCCGCCCACATCCTCTCATGACTCCAGCCTACTTCCTGCCCTCTGATGGCGGCGCCGCTGAGGGGCCTCGTTCCCCGCCGGCCCTCAGAGGCCCCGAACGACCCGCCACCATTTTGTGCTCGTCGGGCGCCGGGAGGCGGGGCTTAACCCCCGGCTCCTCAGACCACGCCCTCACCTGGGAGCTGTTGGGCCACGCCCACATTCAGAGGCTTTATTTCTCAGGACGGACTGAGAGGTCAGAGGTCAAACGGTTCAAACCCAGACAGGAAGTAGGCGTGGCCTCACCGTGAAGCTGTTGTTGACGTTCTTGGTGCTGGACTCGGCCACGCTGGCGTCCGTCAGGTCCACCTCGTCGAAGATGATCGACTGCTCACACACACAAGACACACGTGAGCGGCGGGGAACGCCTCCTCGGGCCTGGCCACGCCCACAGGGGGTCAGATGGCCACGCCCACAGGGGTCACAAGGTCACCTTGGAGGTCTGGGCGTAGTACAGCGTTCTTCCTCTGAGCTTGAAGTATCGACGCTTCCACCGCTGGAACGAGTTGGTCTGTTTCATCAGGTTACCCTCCTTCAGCACCGTCTGACACACACACGCACACACACCACACACACGCACACACACACACACACACACACACACACATAGAGACAGACACACACACACACAGACATAGAGACAGACACACTCACACACACACATGCACACACACACACACACACACACACACACACAGAGACAGACAGACACACACACACACACACTCACACACACACAGACAGACAGACACACACACAGACACACACATAGAGACAGCACACACACACACACACACACACACACATAGAGACAGACACACACACACACACACACACACACACACATAGAGACAGACACACACACACACACACACAGACATAGAGACAGACACACACAGACACACGCACACACAGACATAGAGAGACACACACACAGACATAGACACAGAAACACACACACACAGAGACAGACACACACACACACACACACACACAGACACACACACACACACACACACACACACACACAGACATAGAGACAGACACACACACACACACACACACACACACACACACACACACACACACACTCTCATTACGTAACCAGGATGTTGTCTGACTGTACTACACCCTCAACTCACTTCATGAACTCAGAACAAGAAGCTCTTTGATCAACAATCAGCTTTTCCCAGGAAGGTCGGTTCTGAAGGTCATGTGACGCGGGTCGGTTCTGAAGGTCATGTGATGGGGTCTGGGTCATGTGCGCTGGGTTGGGGGTCGGTTCTGAAGGTCATGTGACGCGGGTCGGTTCTGAAGGTCATGTGACGCGGGTCGGTTCTGAAGGTCATGTGATGCGGGTCGGTTCTGAAGGTCATGTGACGCGGGCCGGTTCTGAAGGTCATGTGACGCGGGTCGGTTCTGATGTGATCCCCGGACCCACCACCGCCTGACGTCCCCTGACCCCGCCCATCGCCCAGGACCTCGTCCCGTGTGAGACGCGGCGTCCCCGCTGGCGTGCGTGTGCCGGGGGAGGAAGGCCCATTGTCCCCGCTTCCTGGTCCGTCCTGGTGTCTCGCTGGGAAACGTCCCCGACCGCAGCTTTAAATAGCAGCGCTGGCCCCGCGCCAGGCCCACTTCCGCTGACTCAGGCCTCCACGTCAGGCCGTGCTGCCTTCAGGGACCGGCCGTGCTGCCTTCAGGGACCGGCCGTGCTGCCTTCAGGGACCGGCCCTGCTGCCTTCAGGGACCGGCCCTGCTGCCTTCAGGGACCGGCCGTGGGTCGGACAGGCCGTGCTGCCTTCAGGGACCGGCCGTGGTGCCTTCACGGACCGGCCGTGCTGCCTTCACGGACCAGGCCGTGCTGCCTTCAGGGACCGGCCGTGGTGCCTTCAGGGACCGGCCGTGCTGCCTTCAGGGACCGGCCGTGCTGCCTTCACGGACCGGCAGCTGCGTCGGAGTCCCCGGGCTTGTGTGTGGTCAACCCGCCATCAGGCGCTGATGAAGCCCCGTCGTGGACCCTCCAGACCGGGCTGGACCCGCAGGACCGGGCCCACCAGCCCGGAACCAGCTTCGCGGCTCGACCGGCGGATCGAGCGGAGCTCGGGCGGGGGGCGGGCGGACCCCCCCCGGGGGGCCCCGTGGGAAAGAGCGGGGCTCCGCTCGGGGCCTCCAGCCCCCCCGGGCCGGGGACGCTCCTCCGCGGCCCCCCGGGAAGAACCCCGACCCCCCAACCCCCGGACCGGACCCCGAACCGGACCCCGAACCGGACCCCGAACCGGACCCCGGACCGGACCCCGAACCGGACCGACCGGACCGAAGCGCCGCCGCGGCCCGGGCCGACCCCCCCCGGGTCCCCCCCTCTCGGGGGCGGCCCAGAACCGAGCCGAACCGCCGGGGCTCCGGGCGGAGCGCCGGACCGGATCTGCCTCCCGGGGCGGACCGGGGGGGGTCGGGGGTCCGGCCGCTGACCCCCCTCAGCGGGGGGGCCGAGCCGGGCCCGGGGCCGCCTCCCGCGGGGGTCCGGGCGGCCGAACCGGGCCGCGGGCCCTCCGTTACCTTGCTGCGGATCTGGCCCGACGTGGACACCTTCCGGATGAGCTTCTGCGGGGTCCCGGGCTCCTGCTCCGGCTCGCTGTCCGAGGACTCGTCGGGGCCCCCGGCCGCCTCCGGTCCCCCGGCCTCCGCCATCCTGCCTCCAGACCCCCGGCGCGGGCCCGGCGCGAGGGCGCCCCCCAGCGGCGGAGGGCGGCACCGCCGCGGCGCGAGGGCGCCTGCTGCCCCCTGGCGGCCGCGGGGCGGCATTACACCCGCAGAGAGGGCGCGTGCGCGTGTAAACGCAGTCGGGGTGTTGAGGTGAGCTTTGTTTATTTAGTACAGAGGTGGTCCTTCAAAGGCCGTAAGGTCAGGTGGTCTTGATCCATTACAGGTAAACACACACACACACACACACACACACACACACACACACACACACACACACATGCTCCACGTGTCTCCTGGACTTGAACGCGGCGCTCCCGCGTGGCCCCCCGCTGACCTACATGGACCCTCCCAGCCTGATTCCCAGGGCCGGTCCCCTCCTCGGCCCCGATCACCTGAGCCCATCAGGGATCGCGTTGCAGCTCGTCTTTGTGAGCCGGGCCTCGAACGCCCAACCGGGTCGCCTTTCAGGACGCGTGGAAAAGGGAGCAGAACCGGAGCAGGACAAAGAGCAGAACAAAGGGCCCACCACCTGACACAGGTGGGCCCCCACCTACTGGGGCCCCCACCTACTGGGGCCCCCCACGCGCAGCACGGAGGATCAAAGAGCAGCGCTTTGATGTCCAAAGAAGGTCAGAAGGTCACCGGGGAAGGTGTGAGTCCACGCGCTGTGGTCCCACAGGGGCCCCACCGTGTCGGGCCCCCACCGTGTCGGGCCCCCTCAGCAGGACGGCTCCTCGAAGTCACCCGATCACCTGTTGGGGTCGCCGGCGACACAAAGGGTGTCGCTGACACGGCTCCTTCACAATAAAAGCCTCCCTGTGGTTCACAGTGATCTGACACCCCCTTTATTCTAAAAACAAGGTCACACACACACACACACACACACACACACACACACCTGAGTGAGGGGCCACGTGGGCGGGGCCCAGCTGTGCTATTAAAGCTCACAGGTGGGTCATCTGCAGATTCTCATCCTCCACAGCTGGACCGGCGTCGGCGAGTGAAACGGACTCTTCGGGTTTAACGTCTTCAGAGACGACGCAGGTGCGACTGTCCCGGCGATGCTGGTGCGGTCGTCGTTGTCGTTGTCATTGTCATTGTGTTTGTCGTTGTCGTTGTGTTTGTCGTCGTCTTTGTCGTCGTCGTTGTGGTTGTGGTTGTGGTTGTGGTTGTGGTTGTTGTTGTGTTTGTGGTTGTCGTTGTGGTTGTCGTTGCTTTTTGTCGTTGTTCGTGGTTGTCGTTGTCATTGTGGTTGTGGTTGTGTTTGTCGTCGTCGTTGTGGTTGTCGTTGTGGTTGTGGTTGTGGTTGTCGTGGTTGTGGTTGTGGTTGTGGTTGTCGTTGTGGTTGTGTTTGTCGTTGTGGTTGTGGTTGTGGTTGTGTGGTTGTGGTTGTGGTTGTGGTTGTGGTTGTGGTTGTCGTTGTCGTTGTGGTTGTGGTTGTGGTTGTCGTTGTGGTTGTGTTTGTCGTGGTTGTGGTTGTCGTCGTCGTTGTGGTTGTGGTTGTGGTTGTGGTTGTGGTTGTGGTTGTGTTTGTCGTTGTGGTTGTTGTGGTTGTCGTTGTGGTTGTGTTTGTTTGTCGTTGTGGTTGTGTTTGTCGTTGTCGTTGTGGTTGTCGTTGTGGTTGTGGTTGTGGTTGTCGTTGTGGTTGTGTTTGTCGTTGTGGTTGTGGTTGTCGTTGTGGTTGTGTTTGTCGTTGTCGTTGTGTTTGTCGTTGTGGTTGTCGTCCTCGTCGTCGTTGTGGTTGTCGTCGTCGTTGTCGTCAGCGTCTCACCTCCTGAGGTCGCCGCTCCGTGTCTCCCTCTCTCCAGACGATGGTCGCGCTCCAACACCTCCGCCTGTTGGCGGCGCTTCTCCTCCCTGTTGCCACGGCGATGCCCGACCGCGTCTCCGTGGGGAGCTGGGAGCCCCCCGCAGGGCCCCCCCCGGCGCCCCCGCCCGTGCCCCCCATGATCGGCCCCGGCCGTCTGTTCTTCCACGGCGGGGACAACGGCACGGCCCCCCCCGCGGGGTCCCTGGAGGCCTACTGCCAGATGCTGCTGGAGGCGGCGGGGCCCTCGGACCAGGTCCCCTGGTTCTGCCTCTGCACCCACTGCCAGAGCACCCAGGGGCCCAAGGGGGACCGCGGGGACCGGGGCCTCCAGGGGACGCCCGGGAGTCCTGGACGGAGAGGGATGACGGGCTTCAGGGGCCCTCCAGGGTTCGTGGGCGGACCCGGGGTCAAAGGTGAGAGCGACCGGCGCCCTTGGGGTCAAAGGTCACCTGCTGACCTCCGTCCACGTTACAGGACAGAAAGGAGACGAGGGGGCCAAAGGGGATCAGGGGCCCGATGGCTCCGCTGGACCCAAAGGAGACCGAGGCTTTAAAGGTGGGCCTAGCGTTGCGGGGGCCGGGGGCGGTCCAGGACCGAGCCGGGCCCCTGACCTGTTTGTGTCTCCCTGAAGGGGACAAAGGAGACCGAGGCCTGGGGGGCCTTCCCGGGGGCCCGGGCCCCAAAGGTGAAGACGGGGTCTGTCCGGAGTCCTGCGAGTCCAGCTACGGTCCCCCTGGCCCCCCCGGCCTGCCCGGCCCCGCGGGGGCCCGGGGCCTGCCGGGCCTCACGGGGCCCCAAGGACCAAGAGGCCCCAAGGGCGACATGGGCGACCTGGGGCCCCGGGGCCTCCCAGGCCTCGGGGGTGACAAAGGGGACCAGGGGCCCATGGGGGAGTGCAACTGCACGGACGGGGTGGACGGGGCCCCCGGGGAGAAGGGCCGGGGGGGGGAGAAGGGGGAGCAGGGCCCACCGGGGGCCAAGGGGGAGGGGGGCCCCCCGGGTGAGAAGGGAGACACGGGAGCCGAGGGGCTGACGGGCCCCCCGGGGCCCTGCTCGCCCGCCATCCAGTCGGCGTTCTCGGCGGAGCTGACGTCCAGCTACCCCCCCCCGAACACGCCGGTGGTCTTCTCCCAGGTGCTGTACAACCGGCAGGGGGGGTACGCCCCCGCCCTGGGCATCTACACCGCCCCCGTCAACGGCACCTACGTCTT
>CAJVRN010000194.1:390000-395000 GCA_911728415.1 Lagocephalus sceleratus
GGGGGTGAGGGTGAAAGTGGGGGTGGGGGTGAGGGTGGGGGAGTGTTACCTTCCCCACGTCGGAGGGTCCGGGCTGCAGGGCCACCGAGCAGGGCAGGTTGTCTGGGAACTGGAGCAGAGGACAGGGCTACTGGAGCGGCGGTCCGGGGGGGGGGGGCGGGGCCTCACCTCCAGGAAGAAGGGGAAGGCGTTGTCCCCCAGCTTCTGCACCAGCCGGCGCTGCACCTTGGTGTGCAGCAGCTGCTCCTTGTCCTGCAGCTCCGGGTACACCTGACGCGTCACCACCAACAGGTCGCGCCTGAAGGCCACGCCCATCACGTCCATGTCCTGACGGCCGTACTTGAAGGTGCAGGACAGCATCACGTAGACTGAGGACACGGGGACATGAGGACATGGGGACATGAGGACACGGGGACATGAGGACACGGGGACATGAGGACATGAGGACACGGGGACATGAGGACATGAGGGACGACATGAGGACACGGGGACATGAGGACACGGGGACACGAGGACACGGGGACACGAGGACATGAGGACACGGGGACACGGGGACATGAGGACACGGGGACACGAGGACATGCGGGGACACGAGGACATGAGGACACGGGGACACGAGGACATGAGGACACGGGGACACGAGGACATGAGGACACGGGGACACGAGGACACGGGGACACGAGGACATGAGGACACGGGGACACGGGGAAATGAGGACACGGGGAAATGAGGACACGGGGACACGAGGACATGAGGACACGGGGAAATGAGGACACGGGGACACGAGGACATGGGGAAATGAGGACACGGGGACACGAGGACATGAGGACACGGGGACACGAGGACACGGGGACACGGGGAAATGAGGACACGGGGAAATGAGGACATGAGGACACGGGGAAATGAGGACACGGGGAAATGAGGACATGAGGACACGGGGACACGAGGACATGAGGACACGGGGAAATGAGGACACGGGGACACGAGGACATGGGGAAATGAGGACACGGGGACACGAGGACATGAGGACACGGGGACACGAGGACACGGGGACACGAGGACATGAGGACACGGGGACACGAGGACATGGGGACATGAGGACACGGGGACACGAGGACACGGGGACACGAGGAAATGAGGACACGGGGACATGAGGACACGGCGGGTTAGAGACACACTGAGGCGTCCCGTCTCACCCACCTTTCCTCCCTCTGAGCTGCTGCGGGTCGATCACGATCACACCGTCTGAAAGACAACCGGTTACCTCCCAGTGGGGGTGAGGGGGTGAGGGGGGGGTGAGGGGGGGTGAGGGGGTGAGGGGACTCACCCACGGGGTCCACGGAGTCACAGCGGTCCACAAAGTCCCTCTTGTCCATGTAGACGGTGAGCTGGAAGACGACAGCCGCGTTAGGGCCGCTGATGGCCCCGGGTCAGGGTCAGGGTTAGGTTAGGGTTAAGTTAGGGTAAGGTTAAGTTAGGGTCAGGTTAGGGTCAGTTAGGGTCAGGTTAGGTTAAGTTAGGGTAAGGTTAAGGTCGGGTCAGGTTAGGGTCAGTTAGGGTCAGGTTAGGTCAGGGTTAAGTTAGGGTCAGGTTAGGTTAAGTTAGGGTCAGGTTAGGTTAAGTTAGGGTCAGGTTAGCAGGGTGAGAGCTGCCTCCTACCGACTTATCGCGAGACACTTTCTTGAAGACGGTGTGTTTGGGACTCATGATGGTGGACAGCAGGACCTGTAACCACGGCAACAGGGAGAAGGACTGGTTATACTGGGACCGAGGGGCTAACTGGGCTGATTACACTGGATCAGTTCTGTTTATTTTTGAGGCTGAGAGTCTGTATTGATCATTTGATGATCAATCATCAGTGATCGGTGCTCTACCGCCTCGAGTGGTCGTGGCTGGTATTACAGGCAGACAGCTGAGCGGCGCCCTCTAGTGGTCGATGGGGTAACTGCAGGATGTCAGTGGCAATAAAGTATCCTTTAAAAAAGATCATTTATAGTATAAATATACTTATTTTACTGTCTGAGACTATTACCTACCTAAACCACAGAGAGTGACTGCTCTTTGTGTTTTAATTAGATATGACTCCTGTTTGCATATTTAAAGTTACACTTTTCATACAACCAAGATTTGTTTCAATTTATTCACATTTTTGTTTTGAAGATGAAAACAAAATGCAGGAAGTCTGTTACACGTTTTGTATCTAACACACAAGCACAAGCACTTATTGTTGCCTCCCTGAGGCCTGAGACCCAAAGACAGAAGCGCTGCTGCAGAACACGCTGAACATCCGTGTTCAACTCACATGATAAAGTCATACACGCGCATAGCAACCGCTCCTTAGCAACAAGTGATTAATTCATTCTACCGAGCTGATGAGAACTGACCTGACAGCAGCCGTCCAGCAGGAGTCCTGACCAGCTGACCACAGCCGCATTTATAGGCGCCGCAGCGTCAGCATGCGGCTCATTAGGATAATCACTGAGCCGCTCACGACCCTCGGCCAATCAGGGCGCCGCTCCCGCTTCCTGTTTACGGTCCCGCCGAGGTCGCCCGTCCCCCGACCTCGGCCCAGATGTTGGGGCTTCACCCAGCTGTGACGGGCGCCAGCAGGCGGCGGCGCTCCTGATTGATTGGCCTCGCCGTTACGAAACGTGATCAATAGCGCAGCGCCGCGATTGGCCGGCGCGCTGAGCCGATAAGCCGGCGTAAGTCGGCGTCAGCGGTCTGTCTGCTGACATCAGCGGGACCGGCGCCGCCGCTCCCACCGCACGTCACCGCGGCAACGCTCCTCCTCACGACGTCACCGTGGCAGCAGACCCCTCCCCACAAACACCAGCTCCTCCTCAGGGGTGCGAGGCGTCCGCCGCCCGGCTCCGCCCCCCCGCGGCGGCGTCAGAACGAGAGGGCGCGGTAAAACGACAATCGAGTTTTATTTGGACACACGAACACGCGGCGCCGCGGCGCCTCCACGGGTTTGTTCAGCGATGGCGGGAAGGCGCCGGAGCGGGCGCCGTTTCACGGTGACGGCGTTGGTCAGGTCAAAGGTGACCCTGAACGACAAGAGTCTGAGTTCCTTCGGTCGTCGGTCCAGACGGGCGGGGCGGCGGCGCCCTCGGGGGGCGCGGCGAGGTCACATGTCGGACCACAGGATGGCCTTGCTGCCCTTCTCCACGCTCGCCACGTACGTCCCCGACGGCGACCACGACACCGAGTTGATGGCAGAACTGGGGAGCAGACGGCGACAGTCACGTGACCTGAACGCTGCCGCCTCATTGGCTGCTGATGAGGCCCCGCCCCCTCAGAAGAGTAATCAGATTACTGCGGGGACTCACTTGTGGTTCCGGTCCAGCGTTCGGTCGACCTTCCCCGTCAGGACGTTCCACACGTAGAGGGCGCCGTCCGCCGATCCGCCCGCCACGTAACCGCCGTCGGGGCTGAGCAGAGACACTTCCTGTTTCAGACCTTCACAATAAAGCGGGGGAGGCCGCAGGTGCGTCACTCACCTGAAGGTCACCCTGGTCCAGTCGGCGCCGCACTTGAACCCCTGAGCGCTGAACACAAACCACAGCGGGTCACGTGACGGCCGGCTGACGGGGGGGGGCGTGGCCGGCGGCGCTCACCTGAAGGTCTGTCTGACGGCGTTGGTGCGCAGGTCGATGATCTTCACCAGGTCGTCCCTGGAGCAGGTGAGCAGCTCCGTGCGGTCGTGGTTCAGGTCCAGAGACGTGACCCGGCCCAGCAGCTCCAGCTCCCTGACGATGCTCTCCGCTCTGACACACACACACACACGCGCGCTCAGGTAACGCCCACAGGCCCCGCCCACCCCACAAGACCCCGCCCACCCCACAAGGCCCCGCCCACTCACCTGATGTCCCAGAACCGAACCTTCTTGTCGAAGTGTCCGCTCATGACGCACTGCTCCGTGCACACGATGTCGTTGCAGCTGGACCCGGCGAACACCGTCTTCATACCTGCACAGGCGACACGCCCGCCGTCAGCCCGGCGCCCCGCCTGCGGCGCCGCCGGGCGGGGCGGTACGTACAGACTTTGCTGCGGAGGTCCCAGAGCTTCAGCGTGCGGTCGTAGCTCCCCGAGACGATGCGGGCGTTGTCCAACAGGAAGCGGGCGGACAGCACCTTCCCGCTGTGACCCGTCAGGGTGTGCTGCAACACCAGGTACCCGTCAGGCCACGCCCCCCCTCGCCAAACAGACGCGTCTCATTGGACGTCAACGTCGGACGTCCTCCGCGGTCTCAGCAGAACGGCGAGATCAGCGGTTGGCCCCGCCCCCTCGGCCCCCGGAAGTGATGTCACCCCCTGTCAGCAGAGCTGCTGGGAGGTGGCGAGGGGGCGGGGCCAAGCCTCGGACCTTTTACAGCCTCATCACGGACCGGGAGGCGTCGCGGACTCACCCTCAGTCGGTAGTCGTCCACGGTCCAGATCCGACTGGCGAAGTCGTTGGAGGCCGCCAGCAGGTAAGAACCCTGAACAGAGCAGAAGGGTCAACACCTGAGGCCCCGCCCCCTCCCGAGGGCACGCCCCTCCCGAGGCCCCGCCCCCCAGCAGAGCAGCACTCACAGCGCTGTCGAAGTCGATGCTGGTGATCCCCGCGTTGCTGCCGGTCAGGGCGCCCTTGGGCTCGCAGCGACCTGCGGAGGGACAGAGGGGGCGTGGCTTCAGGGCTGATCAAAGCCTCAAACATCAACAGGACTTCCTGTTTCCTGCTCACCGGCGATGACCTCCCACAGCTTCACCCGGCGGTCCATCCCTCCCGTTGCTAGGAGACGGGAGCCGGGGCTGAACTTGACCGCGTTCACCTCGCCGTCGTGCGCCTCCTGCAGAGCCAGCCGATCAGGGGGCGGGGCCTCGGCGTGGACAGGAAGCGGGGCGGCGGCGGCGGCGGCGGTACTCACGAAGACGTGCAGAGCGGTGGAGGGAACGCGCACCTCGGCGCACACTCCCGAGGGGGCGTCCACGCTCTCCGGCGAGGTGCTGAAGGAG
>CAJVRN010000194.1:400000-425000 GCA_911728415.1 Lagocephalus sceleratus
GAGGGCTTGAGACGGTCCTCAGGTGAAGGACACGCCCCCTCGGGTGAAGGACACGCCCCCTCAGGTCTCAGGCGACCCACCTGCAGTCCAGCGGCTCTTGGCCCGTCCAGAGTGGACCCAGACTGGAAGAGGGCGGAGTCATCAGAGGAGAGAGTGTGTGTGTGTGTGTGTGTGTGAGACGTCACTTACCGTCACTGCAGCGGCTCACACACTCCTCCCTGCTGCTGTACCTGTTGGCGTTGCCTTGGCAACCGCCGTAGAGGAAGGGCTGGCAGGTGTTGGTGTCGGGGTCGTAGAAGAACATGGGGAAGGCGGCGCGGCACGGGCCGGGGTCGGGCTTCACCACGCAGTGGTCTGAGGAGAGACCCGTCAAACCGGACCTCCCTGGGCCAGGACCAGGCTCAAACTGGACCTCCCTGGTCCAGGACCAGGACCAGGCTCAAACTGGACCTCCCTGGTCCAGGACCAGGACCAGGCTCAAACCGGTCCTCCACTGGTTCTGCTCACTTACCTTCCAGGTCATCGGCCACTCTCTTACTGGACGGGAGGACGGTGACTCCTGGAGGACAGAGCACGTCAGTGGTGTGTACAGGTGTGCTGCTCACCTGTGCAAGCGTGTGTGTACAGGTGTGTGTACAGGTGTGCTGCTCACCTGTGCAGGCGTGTGTGTACAGGTGTGTGTACAGGTGTGCTGCTCACCTGTGCAGGCGTGTGTGTACAGGTGTGTGTACAGGTGTGCTGCTCACCTGTGCAGGCGTGTGTGTACAGGTGTGCTGCTCACCTGTGCAGGCGTGTGTGTACAGGTGTGCTGCTCACCTGTGCAGGTGTGTGTGTACAGGTGTGCTGCTCACCTGTGCAGGTGTGTGTGTACAGGTGTGCTGCTCACCTGTGCAGGTGTCCACACAGTTCTCCTTGGTGTAGTAGTTGTTCTTGTTGCCTCTGCAGCCTCCGTAGAGGAAGTGCTTGCAGCCGCCCGCCTCGCCGTCGTGGTACCAGCGAGCCAACGCCGCCCGACACGGCCCCACCTCCGGCGCCACGCCACACCGCTCTGAGCAGGAACATCGATCAGACGAGGGCGGTGGGGCGAAACCTTCGCCAGGGCGAGATCGAACACTCACCAGCGAAGTCTTCAGCCGACATCACTGAGGGAGAGAGAGGCACAAGAGTGAGTGTGTGTGAGAGTGTGTGTGTGAGAGAGAGTGTGTGTGAGAGAGAGTGTGTGTGTGTGTGAGAGAGTGTGTGTGAGAGAGAGTGTGTGTGAGAGAGTGTGTGTGAGAGAGAGTGTGTGTGAGAGTGTGTGTGTGTGTGAGAGAGTGTGTGTGAGAGTGTGTGTGAGAGAGTGTGTGTGTGTGAGAGAGAGTGTGTGTGAGAGAGTGTGTGTGTGTGAGAGAGAGTGTGTGTGAGAGAGTGTGTGTGAGAGAGTGTGTGTGAGAGAGTGTGTGTGTGTGAGAGAGAGTGTGTGTGAGAGAGTGTGTGAGAGAGACTGTGAGTGTGTGTGAGAGAGAGTGTGTGAGAGAGTGTGTGAGAGAGAGTGTGAGAGAGAAAGTGTGTGAGAGAGACTGTGAGTGTGTGTGAGAGAGAGTGTGTGAGAGAGAGTGTGTGTGAGAGAGTGTGTGAGAGAGACTGTGAGTGTGTGTGAGAGAGAGTGTGTGAGAGAGAGTGTGTGAGAGAGACTGTGAGTGTGTGTGAGAGTGTGTGTGAGAGAGAGTGTGTGAGAGAGACTGTGAGTGTGTGTGAGAGAGTGTGTGTTACCTTTCAGTGTGTCTGCAGACTCAGGTGTCTCAGCCTCCACACCTACACACAAACAGGAAGTTGGTGACCACAACAACAACACTGACTTTACTCGTGTGTGTGTGTGTGTGTGTGTGGTGTGTGTGTGTGTGTGTGTGTGTGTGACCTTACTGTGGTGGACGCGAGGAGCCAGTCGGCCAGATTTACTGGGAGCAGACGTCGACTCCTCGGAAAGAACCAAAGCTGAACACACACACACACACACACACACACACACACACACACACACACAGTCTTGATTAACTCCCTGTTAACGACTGATCACATGACCCGGGGTCGTGGGGTCACCTGTGACGCCGGCGCACGCCGCCTCACACGCGCCCTCAGAGTTGAAGTTGTTGGCGTTGGCCTCGCAGCCCCCGAACACGAAGCGGCTGCAGCTGCGGTTGGACGCGTCGTAGAACCACCTGGGGAAGGAGGCGCGGCAGGGGCCCACCTCGGGGGGCAGACGGCAGCGGGCTGGGGAGAGAGGTCACGTGACCGGTCATGTGACCCGCAGGGACGGGCGACCGAGATCAAAGCAGCGACGGGGAGAGATCAACAACAAGATAACGGGCGACGCCGGCGCAGCCGGTCCTGCGACATGTCAGAGGGGGCGGGGCCAGGGCCCAGAGGGGGCGGGGGCAGAGGGTCGCCCCTCATCGGAACCAGCCGCCAGGCGGCGCCGCCAGGCCCGAACGAGGCCTGACCCCGGTCCTTGGATCTAAACCCTGATATTCCAGGCCCCAGTTCCAAAACTTTCCAGGTGTGTTTGTGAAGGGGCGTGAACGTGAGTTCAGAGGTAATCTGGTGACGTCATCCGACTACAAACAGGCTGTAACCGGATTATCTGGCGCGGTGCTCTGAACACAGTCGGATTAAAGGCGTCAACAGAAACCAGTCGAACCAGTTCACGCGGTGGCGTAATGACGGGGCAAAGGCGAAAACCCGCCCGGTACCGGCTGACCTCTGACCCCTCCAACACGAGAGCGCGTTAAGTGACGTCACGGGGCGCCCTACCCTGTGGGTCCTCGTCGGCCCCCCCCGGCCTCGGCTCCCCGCGGCGGCTCCGCCTCCGCAGGTGCACCTGGAACTGGGAGCTGGTGACCAGGCGGCACTGGTGGGCCCCCCGGGGCCGGCAGGTGACCAGGTAGCACTGCAGGGGCCCGTCCTGGGGGGCCCCCACCCGCGCCGCGTCGCAGCCCTCCTCGGCGCAGCACGCAGCTCGACACTCCTCCGCGGTGGCCACCTCCCCCAGGTAGCCCAGGCCCAGGTCCCGGTCCAGGTCCAGGTCCCGGTCGGGCCAGGTGTCCCACTCGCAGCCCAGAACCAGCCCGGCCCCCAGCAGGAGCAGGGCCGCGCGGGGCCACGCCAGGTGCATCGTCGCTCAGGTGAGTCCCGGAGAAGCTGCGACAACAACGAGCTTCCGCGTTCAGCGGCTCTCTGTGACGCACTTGAGTTACCTGAGGAGCAGGTGCGAGGGGCCGAGGCCACGCCCCCGCCGGCACCACGTGACGCAAACGAACCTCCCTGCCACACCCCCAGACCGCCTCTCTCTCTCTCACACACACACACTCTCTCACACACACACACACTCACACACACACACTCGGGACCACCAGTGGTCGCGCTGGTCAGACTGGTGGTTGCAGTTGCTGCCGTTGGCCGGCAGGTGGCGCCGTTTCCCCCACTCTCTCCCCTATGTTGCGTTTAAGGACCGTCGGAGGTGTTCAACCCTCCGCTCCACGGGCCGATTCAGCGGTTTAATAATGGTGGTAAGATGGTTTAAGTGGGACTGAAGCGGGGCAGGCTGTGACGGGGGGGGGGGTCAACACCCTCACACACACTCACACACACTCACACACTCACACACTCACACACACACTCAGCGGGCGGACACACACCGAGCAGGTCGCGGTGGGTCAGAAACCCCACGCTCGTGAAGGCATCAGCGGGCGGCCCCGCCCTGGCCCGGCCCGGCCCGGTGCCCGTCCCCCCGGTCCGGCTGTAGTCTGGTGGCTGTTCCGCCTCCAGTCCCCCCTCCTCCGTCTGCAGAGCCGACCCCGTCCGGACCGACTGATGGCGGCTCAGCGGGTGGGCCGGCGGGTGAACCGGGCCGGCGGCCCGCAGTCCCCGGGTCGGAACCAGCAGCGGCGCCAGGCCCGGGTCACGGTCCAGTACAACCGCAGGGAGCTGCAGAGGCGGCTGGACGTGGAGAAGTGGATCGACTGCGGGCTGGACGAGCTGTACCGAGGACGGGTGAGTAGCTGCTGGGGGTCGGAACCGCCCCGTCTGGGCCCGACCCGGACCGGGCTGGTGCCTTCAGGGACACCCTCACTTCTGGGGCTGGCGGGTTGATGGTCGGGCTTCACCTGGACGTCAGTCCGGACCAGACCACCTGGAGAGCGTGGCCGCTGTTGCTAGGCAACGCAGCCTCTGGTCCACAACATGTGGACCCAGACAGGTGACCCAGACAGGTGACACCAACCTGGAGAGTTCTGATGAGGCTGGGAAGAACAGACAGGCAGTGAACGCACCACAGAGACCCTGACGCTCTGCTGACTCAGCATTCTCCATCATCATCACCATCATCATCATCATCATCACCACCATCATCACCATCATCATCACCATCATCATCATCATCATCACCACCATCATCATCATCATCATCATCACCACCATCATCACCATCATCACCATCATCATCATCATCATCACCACCACATCATCACCATCATCACCATCATCATCATCATCATCACCATCATCATCATCATCATCACCACCATCATCACCATCATCACCACCATCATCATCATCATCACCATCACCATCATCATCATCATCACCATCATCACCATCATCATCATCATCACCACCCACCATCATCACCATCATCACCATCATCATCATCATCATCACCATCATCATCATCATCATCACCACCATCATCATCACCATCACCATCATCACCATCATCATCACCATCATCACCACCATCATCACCATCACCATCATCATCACCATCATCATCACCATCATCACCACCATCATCACCATCATCATCATCACCATCATCACCACCATCATCATCACCACCATCATCATCATCATCATCACCACCATCATCACCATCATCATCATCACCATCATCACCACCATCATCATCACCACCATCATCATCATCATCATCACCACCATCATCACCATCATCATCATCACCACCATCATCATCATCACCAGTATCCCTTCTCTTTCTGGCGTGTAGACAGTCGTTCTGACTGTGGGGGAGGACAGGACACATTTGTTGATAATCACATTTATCTCATTTCCTGTCAGACAACCCCCTAACACACACACACACTCACACACACACACAGCAGACTTGTCAGACACACTCATCATCACATGCACCAGAAATAAGGTCAGAGGAGAATCACCATGGCAACGCAGGACGAAGACCATGCTGGTCTGGACGTATTGATGTTCCATCAACAGAAACCAATAATCATCTTTAGAGTTATTGATTAATGTCACTAATCGGTGGAGCGCCTGAACGCACCACCATTCACCTCAGAGGTGAGGCCTTCACTGACTGTGGGAAACAACACAGCTGAGATGAAGTCTTCACTTCCTGTCGTCAGGAGGAGATAAAATATTCATCAGGGGAGGAGAGCAGGTTATTGATTGATGATCAGAGTGGGGGAGGGACAGACTCACACACACTCAGTCACTCACACACACTCACACACACACACACACTCACACACACACACACTCACACACTCTCTCCTCTTTCAGGAGGACCAGATGCCAGAGGAAGTGAATATTGACGAGCTGCTGGACCTGAAGACAGACGAGGAGAGGAGACAGAGACTGCAGGTACCTGTCTGTCAGTCCTCACCTGTCTGTCTGTCCTCACCTGTCTGTCTGTCCTCACCTGTCTGTCTGTCTTTCAGGTCATCTTTCACTCGTCCAACAGCAGTGCAGAGGTAAGGACGTGTCCCTCCAGACAGCCTGGGGGACGCGCTGTCTCCTGTCACCTTCAGGTCCCAGAGGAGGACGTGTCCCCCAGACTGTCCCACCTGCAGGTGTCCCTGTCCCCAGGTGTTCATCGGGGACCTGGTCCTGAAGCTGCAGGGCCTCCAGAAGCAGGAGGAGCTTCACAACAACGGTCTGGAGCTGCCGCGGCTGCACGTCCACCCAGGCTCCGCCCATGGGGACGTCCTGCACTGAGCGCCGCTCAGGCCCCGCCCCCCCGCCGCAGCGGCAGCACCTGACTTGACTTGACCTTGGCGGCGCCCTTCAGACGTCTTCGGTCGGCCGGTGACAGGTAACCGCCCGTCACACCAACACTGTGACTCCAACCATGAGCTTTCTGTTTCCATGGAGACCAACCTGCGTCTACCAGGCCCTCTCGTATCGTTTGTAACTGGTTTTAAATAAAGTTCGTCCTTTGTTCAGTCCAGACGGTCTCACAACCTGACCACCCTAGTTAGTGCACTAGTTAGTGCACTAGCGACGTCATACAGGGCGCCCTCTGCTGGACACGAGAGGATAATTACGGGATAAACCGATGAAATAAGATGCATGTTACACTTTCTTCGTTTAAAATGACCTTTTATGAGACATTTTTATCTCAGAATTCTGAATTAACCTGCAACAAACCTGATTGTGTATTGATGATCTGATCAGGTTTATTACTGTTTATTACATTGATCAGTCCATTTCAATAAAAACAGGAAACAACAATGTTAAATGAGACAACAGGACGTGTGTACATAAATATTCACTTGATTCTGTCAACATACACAAATAAATACGAGTTAGAAAAATATCTGATAGAAATCTGACCAATAAGTTATGAATGATTCTTGTTCACAAACCAGCTGTTGAGGTGAACACCAGTAGTGATGAGGGCACATCTGGTCCTCATCCACATCTGGACGTGTGTGTCCTTAATAAAGTGGTCCTTCATGTAAAGTGCGTCAGCGCTTTGAAAACGATCCCTCGAGGTCGTCACACCGGAACCGGCGTCACCTGAAAGACAAGAAACCATCAAGTACTGGTGGACCAGTACGGACCCCCGGACCGGATCAACCGGGCCTCAGCCACAGGAAGGCGCCAGTCAGACCTGGTTCTGGCAGCAGCCCGGGCCCGTGAGCAGCCCAACCGCTGAGTTGATGATGTTGGCGGCGCAGAGCAGCGCCTGCAGGAGGCTGGCCCCGCCCATCAGGCCGAACAGAACCACGTTCCACTGGACCACCTGACGGGGCTCCACACACACCCCGGTCCACAGGCTGCGGTTGTACAGGTACACCGACCCGGGCCTGACACCAGACAACAGTCAGGGGAGTGTGTGAGAGAGAGAGTGTGCGTGTGTGAGAGAGAGTGAGTGTGTGTCATTATGTGTGTGTGAGTGAGTGTGTGTGAGAGAGTGAGTGTGTGTGTCATTGTGTGTGAGTGAGTGAGTGTGTGTGTTAGTGAGTGTGTGTGTGAGTGTGTGTGTTATTGTGTGTGAGTGTGTGTTAGTGAGTGTGTGTGTGAGTGTGTGTCATTGTGTGTGAGTGAGTGAGTGTGTGTGTTAGTGAGTGTGTGTGTGTGTGTTATTGTGTGAGTGAGTGTATGTGTCATTGTGTGTGAGTGAGTGTGTGTGTGAGTGAATGTGTGTGTGTGAGTGAGTGTGTGGGAGAGAGTGAGTGTGTGAGAGAGTGAGTGTGTGTCATTGTGTGTGAGTGAGTGTGTGTGTCATTGTGTGTGAGTGAGTGAATGTGTGTGAGTGTGTGTGTCTTACTGGTCTGGAACTGGCTGCAGTGGGACCCCCCAGGTGGGGCCCGAGGGGGTGTTGTAGAGGCAGAGGGGCCCCTGAATGAGCCCAGTGAAGCTGAGCACAGAGCAGCAGGAGGCAGCCAGGAGACCCAGACCAGACTGGAGCACCTGACCCAACATCTGGAGGGACACAGGCCACATCTGGGTCAGGAACATCTGGAACAGCTGCCCCAGACCCTCAGCAGCTCACCTGTTTCCTGAAGGCCCAGCAGCCTCTGGTTCTGCTGCCCCGCAGGAAGGTCCGGGCCGAGTTCAGAACCTGAGGGGTGCACACACACGCACACACACGCACACACACTCTGTAAACACTCTGCGGGCTGTGACCACACGTGTGACACACTGCTCACATGTCATGTGACATACCAGGAAGCCACCCCCCCACAGGCCGGGGCCCCACGTGGCCTCCCTGGTCACGTGACCTTCCCTCAGGAAGCGGGGGTCGAGGTCGGGGAGCAGCAGCAGCACGTTGGCGCCGAGGCAGACGAGGGCCAGCGGGAGCAGCGAGAGGCCGGTGCAGCGGAGCCAGCGGGACACACACATCTGGAGCACAGCACACACACACACACCCTCAACACAACATCTGTCTGAGCCACAACAGCAGCTGATCAAAGCACCAGAGCAGACCAATCACAGCCCCCCGTCAGAACAGCTGGTGTTGATCAATAACCTCAGACTGATCAATAACAGACTGATCAATAACCTCACAGATCAATAACCTCAGACTGATCAATATCCTCAGACTGATCAATAACCTCACAGATCAATAACCTCAGACTGATCAATATCCTCAGACTGATCAATAACCTCACAGATCAATAACCTCACAGATCAATAACAGACTGATCAATAACCTCACAGATCAATAACCTCACAGATCAATAACAGACTGATCAATGACCTCACAGATCAATAGCGAGTGGACTGCTCCTGTCCTTCCAGACTGGTTCAAGCGTGTCACAACCCCAGAAGGAGCTGCTTCCACTCTCTGAACTGTAACGGTCCTGTACACACACTCCAACTACACACTCCAACTACACACTCCAACTACACACTCCAACTACACACTTAAGTTCAGAGTCACTTCAAACACCATCAGACCGACCTGACATTCATGAAGTACCCGTGCAGCATCCCTGAGGACCAGACACGAGTGTGAGACCAGACTCACCCTGAGGAGATGAACACAAGACCATGAGCTGGAGGCAGTGAGGAACAAACCCTCACATTTATAGCACACACACACGCTCACACACGCACGCACACACACACAGAAACACATCTCCTTTTTTGGTAAAAATAACTGATCATTTTTAACGGGTGTTTGCTGGTTACAAGTTGTTACAGGTTATTGTGTATTAACTATGATGTGTTATTACAGGTTAACTATGATGTGTTATTACAGGTTAACTATGATGTGTTATTACAGGTTAACTATGTGTTATTACAGGTTAACTATTATGTGTTATTACAGGTTAACTATGTGTTATTACAGGTTAACTATGATGTGTTATTACAGGTTAACTATTATGTGTTATTACAGGTTACTGTGTGTTATTACAGGTTAACTATGTGTTATTACAGGTTACTATGTGTTATTACAGGTTACTGTGTGTTATTACAGGTTAATTATGTGTTATTACAGGTTACTATGTGTTATTACAGGTTAACTATGTGTTATTACAGGTTAACTATGATGTGTTATTACAGGTTACTATGTGTTATTACAGGTTAACTGTGTTACAGTTCCAGGTTCACTCATGTTTAATAAAGTCGTTGACATTAATGTCACTTTAGATGTTCAACAGCGTCTGAAGGAAATGTGGAACATCCTTAATTGATAGTTTATTGATTAGACATGAATTAAAACTATTGATAAGTGGGTAAATGATGGGGGAGCCTTTGGTGGACCGTGGGACTGATCAGCATCTGGGACCACCTCAGGGAGCAGCTGAGCTGTCCTCCACACAAGCCTCGGGGAGGGGTCACCTGAGGGGCCCTAGGATCACCTGAGGGTCAGCTGAGGGGCCCTAGGATCACCTGAGGGTCAGCTGAGGGGCCCTAGGATCACCTGAGGGTCAGCTGAGGGGCCCTAGGATCACCTGAGGGGCCCCAGGATCACCTGAGGGTCACCTGAGGGTTAGCTCAGGGGCCCTAGGATCACCTGAGGGTCACCTGAGGGTCAGCTGAGGGGCCCTAGGATCACCTGAGGGTCAGCTGAGGGGCCCTAGGATCACCTGAGGGGCCCCAGGATCACCTGAGGGTCAGCTGAGGGGCCCTAGGATCACCTGAGGGGCCCCAGGATCACCTGAGGGTCAGCTGAGGGGCCCTAGGATCACCTGAGGGGCCCCAGGATCACCTGAGGGTCACCTGAGGGTCAGCTGAGGGGCCCGGTGGATCCAGCCTGGCTTTGGAGAACAGCGGTAAAAATGAACCAGGAAGTGGTCCATGACATCAGCAGCAACAATAAGCAGAACTCAGCTTGTTGCCACGGCAACCTGAGTGACCAACTTTATTCTATCAACAACAAAAGGGTTTAATGTTCAAGCAAACAAGAAAAGTGTTTTTGTGAGTTCAGGTTCTGGAGGAGGGGCCAGGGTGGAGGGGTCACCTCCAGGCTCCTGTCAGAGGTCAGGAGGTCCACCTGGGGGGGCAGCGCCCCCTGGAGGACAGGCAGGAGCTGAGCAGCGCTCTGGGTCCTTGAAGGCACCGTGAGGTCAAAGCTGGGCCCTGAAGGTCAAAGCTGAGCCCTGAAGGTCAAAGCTGGGCCCTGAAGGTCAAAGCTCGGCCCTGAAGGTCAAAGCTGAGCCCTGAAGGTCAAAGCTGGGCCCTGAAGGTCAAAGCTGAGTCCTGAAGGTCAAAGCTGGGCCCTGAAGGTCAAAGCTGAGCCCTGAAGGTCAAAGCTGGGCCCTGAAGGTCAAAGCTGAGTCCTGAAGGTCAAAGCTGGGCCCTGAAGGTCAAAGCTGAGCCCTGAAGGTCAAAGCTGAGCCCTGAAGGTCAAAGCTGGGCCCTGAAGGTCAAAGCTGGGTCCTGAAGGTCAAAGCTGGGCCCTGAAGGTCAAAGCTGGGCCCTGAAGGTCCTGATCTTCTCAGGCGTCTGCAGGGAGAAGATGGTTGAGCTCAGCTGCTGAAGCTGGAGAACATCTCCGTCAGGGTGGCCTGCTTCCTGCCTCCACAGAGGGGACTGGAGGAGGAGGACATCTGAGGGCGGGAGGTCTTTGAGGCAGATGTTTTTGGGGCGCTGCTCAGGGAGGAGGTCTTCCTGGGTGTGGAGGAGCTGCTGGGCACCTTTGCTGGGCGGTTGAGGCGGAGCGGGTAGGCGTCGGTGGAGCCTTTGCGCCTGTCCACAGCCCGCCTCTCCTCCTGGTCCAGCTCCTTCTGGAGGAGCTCGGCCAGCCTGTGGTCCTCCTCCTCCTGCTGCCGTCGGCTCTGCTGCTCCACCTCCAGGAGCCCGGACGAGGAGCAGGGCTGAAGACACGCGCGCTTGGGGGGCGTCACCGCGTCGTCGGAGCTCCACCTGTGGGAAGAACCTCCCAGGTGGAGGTGGTCCGTCACAGAGGAGGTCAGACAGCTCGGGGGGAGGCCTGGACCCTCTGGTCCAAGACAGTGAAGGTCCATCTGAGGGAGGGGACTCGAGGAGACCACGTTCTCCTGAAACAAGAAGGTCGTGAAGGTCAGACTCAACTCGGTGGAGCTTCAGGTGTTTGATGCTCTTCAGACACGGAGGACACGATCTGACCTTGTTGGCTGA
Organism: Lagocephalus sceleratus; assembly: GCA_911728415.1. Taxonomy (NCBI): domain Eukaryota; kingdom Metazoa; phylum Chordata; class Actinopteri; order Tetraodontiformes; family Tetraodontidae; genus Lagocephalus; species Lagocephalus sceleratus. The sequence goes on from CAJVRN010000194.1 coordinate 411,350, forward strand.
TGAACGGCTGTCTGAGGAGACGCTCAGGGAGGGTCGAGGACTGAGGAACCTGGAGCACACAGCATCATCTTCATCACCATCACATCATCATCATCATCATCATCATCATAGTCCTGAAGAGGACCTACTTATCCATCTGTCCAATGAAGACCTCCTTCTTCTTGGCTGTGGTCTCAGGAGGGTTCTGCAGGAGGAAAACAAAGGTGGGATCAGGGGAGAGGACAGAGGAGGAGCTGGAGGAACCTCTCTGGACCAGGTCCTCAGGGGATCCCAGGACCACCACGAGGTTCTGGACCAGGTCCTCAGGGGATTCCAGGACCACCACGAGGTTCTGGACCAGGTCCTCAGGGGATCCCAGGACCACCACGAGGTTCTGGACCAGGTCCTCAGGGGATCCCAGGACCACCACGAGGTTCAGGACCAGGTCCTCAGGGGATCCCAGGACCACCACGAGGTTCTGGACCAGGTCCTCAGGGGATCCCAGGACCACCACGAGGTTCTGGACCAGGTCCTCAGGGGATCCCAGGACCACCACGAGGTTCTGGACCAGGTCCTCAGGGGATCCCAGGTTCTCACAAGTCCAGGATGAGAGCTGAAGGAGCCACTCACCAGCTGATGGTTGAGCAGTCGGGCCAGCCTCTCGTCATCTTGGTGCCTCTTCCTCTGCTCCTCTTCCTCCTCGGCCAGCATCCTCTGGATGAACTCCTCGCTGGCCCTCTGCTCCTCCCTCACAAACCCTCGCTTCTCCTCCGTCAGCTGACCACGACAGCAGATGTTACGCAACAAGCCAGGTGACCACCACAAACCCAGAGCTGGACTCACCCTGGAGACCTGGTCCTGGTACTCCTGCCTCAGCTCTCCAGGTTCACTGAGCCTGGGGAGACACACGGGGACTACACACACACACACACACACAAAGAGACAGAGACACACACACACACACACAAAGACACACACATACATGCATCGAGACACAGAGACAGACACACACACACGGTCAGCCTGGACTCCATCCTCCCCCCTCCAGGTGCCTCCCCCAGGTGCCCCCCCCCAGGTGCCCCCCCCCGGGTGCCTCACCCCCCAGGCCGTCCCCCCCCCCCTCCTGTCCGCTGAGGCGGAGCCGGCAGCGCTCCTGGAACTGATCCTGGATCTGCGCCCACAGCTGCTGGTTGACCAGCGTCTTGGTCCGGCTGTTGTGACGGACCCACGTGGACACACGCCTGCGACACACAGGGCAGCACAGCGTGGCCTTGTCCACCGACTCCAGGAAACACGCCTGCACACACACACACACGCCAGGTGAGAGAGGGAGAGTGTGTGTGTTACCTTGCAGAAGGTGTGTGTGTGTGTTACCTTGCAGAAGGTGTGTGTGTTACCTTGCAGAAGGTGTGTGTGTGTGTTACCTTGCAGAAGGTGTGTGTGTGTGTGTGTTACCTTGCAGAAGGTGTGTGTGTTACCTTGCAGAAGGTGTGTGTGTTACCTTGCAGAAGGTGTGTGTGTGTTACCTTGCAGAAGGTGTGTGTGTGTTACCTTGCAGAAGGTGTGTGTGTGTGTGTGTTACCTTGCAGAAGGTGTGTGTGTGTTACCTTGCAGAAGGTGTGTGTGTGTGTGTGTTACCTTGCAGAAGGTGTGTGTGTGTGTGTTACCTTGCAGAAGGTGTGTGTGTGTTACCTTGCAGAAGGTGTGTGTGTGTGTGTTACCTTGCAGAAGGTGTGTGTGTGTGTGTTACCTTGCAGAAGGTGTTTGTGTGTGTGTGTGTTACCTTGCAGAAGGTGTGTGTGTGTGTGTTACCTTGCAGAAGGTGTGTGTGTGTGTGTTACCTTGCAGAAGGTGTGTGTGTGTGTGTTACCTTGCAGAAGGTGTGTGTGTGTGTGTGTTACCTTGCAGAAGGTGTGTGTGTGTGTGTTACCTTGCAGAAGGTGTGTGTGTGTGTGTGTTACCTTGCAGAAGGTGTGTGTGTGTGTGTGTGTGTGTTACCTTGCAGAAGGTGTGTGTGTTACCTTGCAGAAGGTGTGTGTGTGTGTGTTACCTTGCAGAAGGTGTGTGTGTGTGTGTTACCTTGCAGAAGGTGTGTGTGTTACCTTGCAGAAGGTGTGTGTGTGTGTGTTACCTTGCAGAAGGTGTGTGTGTGTGTGTGTGTTACCTTGCAGAAGGTGTGTGTGCAGGGCAGGGTCACGGGCTCCATGAAGGTGTCCAGACAGACGGGACAGCGACAGTCCTCCAGGGACAGGTTCGGTCCTCCTCTGTTCGTCATCTTCATCGTCTCCTTATGACGTCATCAACCTTTGTTGTTTTTAGCGGTGACGTCACCGAACCCAAAAGACCAAAGGTTGTGGACCCAAAGCTGCGGACAGGTCTGTACCCGGGACAAACCCTGCTCCTGACGTGGCCGTCAGCCTGTTCCGTGAACGTTCATCGAGGCCAAATGAAAAAACGTGAAGTTTTATCGGTGAAAGTAGTTAGCTCCGAGGCTAAATCACAGCCGCTGTTGAGGCTGTTAATCCCTCGACATCCCCGCTAAACCGTGAAAAAGACCCTAAAAGTTCCCGTGACGGCGGACCTGGTGGTTGTAGTCCGGGTGTGAGGACTTTCCTGGCCAGAGGAGGAACCGTTATCATAAAACTGTCAGTGTTTGTTAGCAGGTTAGCAGCTACTCGCGGGAACTGCCCGCGCACAGCGCACAGCGCACGCGCAGAACCACACTTCCTCCGCGGGCGGAAATGACGTAATTTCTATTGTTTGTAGAGTTAAAGTTGTCCGTCGTTCGTCCTTGAAGCGAAAATAGTCACAAATTTGTTCATCAGTTCAGATACAAAAAATAAAAACTTATTGAGCAGGAGAGTGGTTATTTTATTTAAAAAAGTCGAACATCAACTACGAAATGATGAGTGTTGTAACTATGAACCAACTAGTGTAGGACTAGTGCCTACAGGTACAACTACTGTGCCTACATGTACATGTACAACTACTGGGGCCTACATGTACACGTACAGGGCCTACATGTACACGTACAGGACCTACATGTACACGTACAAGGCCTACATGTGCACGTACAGGGCCTACATGTACACGTACAGGGCCTACATGTACATGTACACCTACAGGGCCTACATGTACATGTAGGTGTACAGGGCCTAAATGTACATGTACACGTACAGGGCCTACATGTACACGTACAAGGCCTACATGTACACGTACAGGGCCTACATGTACATGTACAAGGCCTACATGTACACATACAGGGCCTACATGTACACGTACAGGGCCTACATGTACATGTACACACACAGGGCCTACACGTACACATACAGGGCCTACATGTACACGTACACATACAGGGCCTACATGTACACGTACAGGGCCTACACGTACACGTACAGGGCCTACACGTATACGTACAGGGCCTACACGTACACGTACAGGGCCTACACGTACACGTACAGGGCCTACATGTACACGTACACACAGGGCCTACATGTACACTGTACACATACAGGGCCTACATGTACACGTACACGTACAGGGCCTACATGTACACGTACAGGGCCTACACGTACACGTACAGGGCCTACACGTACACGTACAGGGCCTACATGTACACGTACACGTACAGGGCCTACATGTACACGTACAGGGCCTACATGTACACGTACACGTACAGGGCCTACATGTACACGTACAGGGCCTACATGTACACGTACACATACAGGGCCTACATGTACACGTACAGGGCCTACACGTACACGTACAGGGCCTACATGTACACGTACAGGGCCTACATGTACACGTACACATACAGGGCCTACATGTACACGTACAGGGCCTACACGTACACATACAGGGCCTACATGTACACGTACAGGGCCTACACGTACACGCACAGGGCCTACATGTACACGTACACGTACAGGGCCTACACGTACACGTACAGGGCCTACATGTACACGTACACGTACAGGGCCTACACGTACAGGGCCTACACGTACACGCACAGGGCCTACATGTATATGTACAGGGCCTACATGTATGCGTACAGGGCCTACACGTACACGTACAGGGCCTACATGTACACGCACAGGGCCTACATGTACACGTACAGGGCCTACACGTACACGCACAGGGCCTACATGTACACGTACACTACTGGTGGACTCATTGGTTGATGAAGCCTTCGCTCCAGCTGAAGTCGGTCTTCTTGCGGTGCCGGGCCTCGCCGGCGTCCTCGTCCCCACACCGGTGCTTCTTGAGCGACCTGGACTCGGAGAAGCCGCGGCCGCAGCGCTGGCAGCTGTAGAGCTTCACGCCCGTGTGCACCTGCATGTGCGCCTTCACCTGGTTGGACTGTCTGAAGCGGCGGGGGCACACGCTGCAGGCGTAGGGCCTCTCCCCGGTGTGCACCAGCAGGTGGCGCTGGTAGTTCTGCGGCGTCTTGAACTCCTTCCCGCACTGCTCGCACTTGTGCGGCTTGACGCCGGTGTGCAGCAGCTTGTGGCGCTTGAGCTGCGACGGCAGCAGGAAGCCCTTGTGGCAGACGGCGCAGACGTGCGGGCGCTCGCCGCTGTGCTGCCTCAGGTGGTACAGGTAGAGGTGGCGCAGGTGGAAGGCCTTCCCGCAGGTGGCGCAGCTGAACTCTTTGTTCTCGGCGTGGCTCTTCTCGTGCGTCCTCAGGGTGGCGCCGCTGCTGAAGGTCTTCAGACAGACCTTGCAGCCGAAGGACTTGGGGGCCCCGCCCCAGCGGTGGGAGGCCCCGCCCACCTTGTCCTTGCTGCCGTGGACGAGCTGCTGGTGCTTCTGCAGCTGACAGTTGTAGAAGAAGGTCTTCCCGCAGAGGTCGCACATGAAGGGCTTCTCCGCGCCGTGGACCAGCATGTGGGTCTTCAGCGCCCACGTCCCCGTGAAGCCCTCGCCACATTTATCACACCTGAGAGGAGACCAGAGACAGGTGAGCTGGAGGAGGGGCTTAGGTGAGCTGGAGGAGGGGCTTAGGTGAGCTGGAGGAGGGGCTTAGGTGAGCTGGAGGAGAGGTGAGCTGGAGGAGGGGCTCCTGCCTCAGCCACCCTGACCTCAGCCCGCTCATCTACACATGGACCCGCACATCAAACCCAAATTCTCTCCGTCTGTTCTGAATTCTGAACCAACCTGCCCCCCCACTGCCCCCCCCGCCCCCCCACTGCCCCCCCACTGCCGCGTGTGCACGTGCTGGCCCCTACCTGAAGGGCTTCTCTCCGTTGTGGAGCCTCAGGTGTCTCTGGAAGTTGTACTTGAGGCCGAAGCTGAGGCCGCAGGTCTGGCACATGAAGGGCTTCTCCCCCGAGTGCACCACGCGGTGCTGCAGCAGCCCCATCCTGCACTTGAAGGCCTTGTTGCACTCGGAGCACTTGAAGGGGCGCTCCTCCGAGTGGGACCTCTTGTGCACGCGCAGGTTGCTGGCGGTGGAGAACCTCTTGCTGCAGGTGGGGCAGGCGTAGGGCCGTGCGCCCGTGTGCACGGTCTGGTGCTCGCGCAGGCTCTTCTTGCGGGCGAAGCCCTTCCCGCACACGTCGCACATGAAGGGCTTGACGTCGGCGTGCGACACCTCGTGGTAGCGCAGCGCGCTGGCGGAGGTGAAGGTGCGCTCGCAGGCGGGGCACTTGAGCGGCGCCTTCTGGAGGCGGTGCGAGGCCTGGTGCACGCGCAGCTGCCGCAGCAGGCGGAACTTCTTGTCACACTGGTCGCAGCGCAGCAGCTTGTCGGGGTCGCGGTCCTGCGCCTCCCTCAGCTGGTGGCCCAGCAGGTGCTGCTGCAGCGCGCGCGCCTTGTAGAAGCCCTTGTCGCAGGAGGGGCAGGGGAAGGGCTTGACGTGGCTGAGCGCGTGCTTCTGCAGCTGGTGCCGCTGGTGGAAGCCCTTGCTGCACAGCTCGCAGAAGAACCTCTTGTCCTTGTACAGCTCCCTCCTCCTCCTCCGCTCCTGCTCCCTCTGCTCCTCCTCGCCTGGGGGGGCCACAGGAGGGGGGGGCCGGACCCCCGGCGTCTCACCTGGTTGGCGCTCTGCCTCCCGCGGGACGCCGTCCGCCTTCGCGTCCACCTGCTGCAGAGACAGGCGTCAGGGGGGCGGAGCCTGGACTGACCCGAGGTCGGCCTCTGGGTCGTGACCCGGCGAGGTACCTGCAGGTAGACCCCGGTCCTCGCGCCCATCTAAACTAACCCCCTTTGAACTCTTACGTGAACGGGCCTTTCATCTCCTGAAGGGGGCGTGGCTTCACTGCCCGAAGGTCCGCCAGCCACAGGAAGTGACGTCGCGTCCGTAGAGGGCAGCGATCCCTCGGCCTCCTCGGAGGCGTGGCCCAGCTCCAGCACCAGGTCGAAGGCGGGGTCGGCGGCGCCGTCGGCGCGGCCGTGGGCGGTCGGCGCCGGGCGGGCGGGGCTGCTCTCGGGGGGCGTGGCCGGCCCGGGCAGCGGCTGGCTGATGATGACCAGAGGGACCTGGCTGCTCCTGCTCATGGACTCCGTGGAGCTGAGGATCGCCATGGCGAGCGCCGCGGGGTTGGCGGCCGGCTGGCCCACGTCCAGCGAGAGGGCGGGGCCATCTGAACATCAGAGCACACGTGACGCGGACCTGCGGGCGGCGCCGGGGGCGTCCGAGGACGGGCTCGTCTCACCCGACGGCTTGATCTTGTAGACGGTCTGCGCCGAGCCGCTCTTGCTGACGGGGGGCGTGGCCTCCGCCTCCAGCTGTCGGATGCGGTCCAGCAGGGCGGCGTTCTCGGCCGCCAGGCGGGCGAAGAGCTCGCCGAAGACCCTGCAGATCTGACGCACGGCCTCTCGGCCCAGCGCCCGCAGGACGCCGCTCGGCTGTCGGGACAACAGTGACCATCAGTTGATGGAACCCCCAGGTGTAGCCACGCCCCTCGACCACGCCCCCCCGTGAACGTCACCATGGTTACGGCTTTGATGCTTTTATCTCTTACGTGCCACATCAATGCTCCTGATCTCGGTTTGTTTCGATAAACCCACCGTCTGTGTTTCAGGAAAGAAGCTCAAAGCGAGCCTTTGTTTGTTTGTTTGTTTGTTTGTTTGTTTGTTTGTTTTTCGGTCCGAGCGAACCCGGAAGTGACGCTGGGATTTCGCTCTCAACCGTCTCTAACCGCGCCGAGGCCCCCGGGCCCCTCACCTCGCCGGGCCCCCCGGGGCCCCCCTGGGCCGCGGCGGCGGCCTCCAGGGCCAGGTCCACGATGGTTCTGGTCTGGGTCCGGAAGGTTCTGGAGGCCTGCTGCACCCGCGGCTCCATGTCGGCGGCGCCGCTGTTTACATCCGGCTCAGCCGGAAGTACAACTTCAAATTAAAAGTTTTTTACGAACTTTAAATTAAAAGATTAAGTTAGAAAAAAAAACTTGAACTTTAAAGTAAATGGTTTTTACCATCGTAAATTAAAATGTTAAGTTAGTAAAAAAAAAAAAAAAGCTTTAAATTAAAGTCCTACGAAGACTTTAACTTTAAATTAAAAGTTAGTAAAAAAAATGTAACTCTAAATTTCAATTAAAATGTAACTCTAAATTTAACTTTAAACCAAAATAACAGCAGGAACAACGACCGTCCCTCAAAATTACGTTTTTAATTAGAAGGAGGAAATGATGAGTGTAGATAAAATCAACTCGGGAAAACTTTTGTTTGTGTGCGCATTTGTTTTATTTCTTTCTTGTCTAATTGAAACTTGATCACACATTTGACGTCACTGAACAAAGAACACCATTTTCATGATGAAAGTGCAGAGATAAAACATAAAAACACCAAAAGAAAGTTGATTTTTCGCTCATTAATTTGACTTCCAACAGCGTCAGCTTGTAAGATTGAGATGAAGGGTTTCACGATTGTCAAAGTGGTTTTGGCTGCAGAGCTTCAGCTGAGGGCTTCCTGTGGAGGTTCAGATCTTTAGGCGTCACTGATCCTTTCACAGTCAGGACGATTGTGCGCCTGTGGCATCATTTCTGACAGACACAGAAGAAATCAAACCCTCAACTTTGACCTGATGAAAAGTCGAACTCCACAGATCCCCCAAATATACAGAAGAGCAGAAAGTTTATTTTGGTTGGGTTTTTAAACATATTGTTTGAGAAGAAATCTGACTTTTCATAATTTTATAACATTTCTGATTATTTACAAATGACTAATAATCTAATTTTTGTAGTTGCTGGGGAAAATGTTTCCTAAAGGAAAGTGAAATGAAGCTAATGTGTATATAAATGATCATAAATAAAAGTTGTAGTGGCTCTAATTTTCTTCTGTACACACAGACAGTCAGACACGTCATCACAATGATAATAAACTCTGATGTGGAGAACATCTAATCTGTTCTGAACTGAAGAAGTGCACTTAAAATCACAGCTGATCTCATTTAATGAGGCTGCAAACAGAACGAGTGTGTGTGTGTGAGAGTGTGTGTGTGTGAGAGAGTGTGTGTGTGTGTGTGAGAGAGAGTGTGTGTGTGTGTGTGTGTGTGTGTGTGTTTGTGTGTGTGTGTGCATATTCAAACATTTCATCTCCTGGTGGTTTCACCACACCTTCCAACTACACTTTGCATCTCACTGTTGGTTTGACATCATGCTAATCAATCAGCTCATCATCCATCAATAAATCAATAATCACATTTCTGTCCACTGTCCCACAAACCCAGAGGGTCACGTGACCGTTTGGAGACTCAGGTGAGCTCCCTGATGCGTCAGGAGCTGCTCCTAAAGGTGTGATGCGGATCCCGGCCTGCAGGGGGCACTGTCTCCCCACCGCTGTGACCTTTTAACCCCAACTTTGCTGGTTGTGTAATAGCTGAAGGTTGAACTAGTAACTCACTAACAGCTGAAGGTTGAACTAGTAACTCACTAACAGCTGAAGGTTGAACGTGGTTAACTAGTCGCCTCCTCCGAGCCTCCATCTGTCTCTTTAGAGTTTCTTCTGTGTTTCTGGGACAACGGATGAGAGCAAATCAGATAGCGTGTCAAAATATTCTCATCTTAAAATAGTGCTTTTCTCATGATAATAAAATTCCTTTGAATATAAAAACATCATCACGTACTGACTTGGTCTTGCACAGGTAAACAGGCGTCACAGGTTCTGAATATAAAAGATGTGGAGCGACACATTCGGGTCGTGGTCTTCTACACGGTTATAAATACGGCTCTCTGCTACACGAGCGTCGCATCTTAAAAAACAAACGTCGGAATCTTCGTCAGCGTTCGATAGAAAAAAAGACGCAAAGCTGTGCTACACCTGTGTGGCCACGCCTCCCTGCACTCTGATTGGATGGCAGGAGAACACCTGTAACGTATCATAACAATAAAAACAAACTTCAAAGGATTCTGGTCCTAAAGAGCAGCTGTTGTTTCTACGAGCTTTGATCTTATTTAATATGACAGAATCATCTTTACATCCCTGCTCAGCGCTTTTGTGTCAGAATCAAAGAAATCAAAGGCATGAGGTGTCGGCGGTGGGCGTGGCCTGATGGCTGTTTCGTCACGGTGTGGGCGTGTCTCAGATGGCCGTGTCCCAGAACACGGTGGTGGAGTGTCCGGCGGCGGCGGCGGTGGGCGGGGCCGAGTAGGGCGGCGGCTGTTTCCGCCTCCAGCTGGGCAGGATGGGCATACTGTCCTGTTTGCACAGATTCTTCTCCGGCCGCTGCCGCGCTTTGATCTCCCGACACAGGATGCGCTTCTTCTCGATGGTCTCCATCATGGTGGCGTCTCCGCACAGCCACGGCATCTGGAAGGCAGCGCAGACGTTAGTGACCTCCCTCCGCGCGCTCTGATTGGTCAGGGGCGGCGCCACCCAAGCGCGTCTTCTGCTTTGATCTGAACTGGCGGCGTTGGCGTGTGTGGATCTAAAGGACCTCTGGTCACCGAGGCCCCGCCCACCTGACAGTGACGCCACACGGAGTAGTGGGGAAGCTCCTGGACAGGCCACGCCCACAAAGACAGGTGGACAGGTGGATGGACAGACAGGTGGACAGACAGGTGGATGGACAGGGAGTAAGAGAGACAGGTGAACAAGTAGACAGGTGAAGAGACAGACAGACAGACAGGTAGACAGACAGATGGACAGACAGACAGGTAGACAGACAGACAGGTGGATAGACAGGTAGAAAGGTGGACAGACAGACAGGTGGAAAGACAGGTAGACAGACAGGTGGACAGACAGACAGACGGACAGGCAGACAGGTGGACAGGTGGACAGACAGACAGACAGGTGGACAGGTGGACAGACAGACAGGCAGACAGGTGGGCAGACAGACAGACAGGTAGACAGACAGACAGGTGGACAGGTAGACAGGCAGACAGACAGACAGGTGGAAAGACATGTAGACAGACAGACAGGTGGACAGGTAGACAGGCAGACAGACAGACAGGTGGAAAGACATGTAGACCGACAGACAGGTGGACAGACAGACAGACAGACAGACAGACAGACAGACAGACAGACAGACAGGTGGACAGACAGACAGGTGGACTCTGGTTGTTGAGATGGTTCTACTTTATTTCCAGGAGTGGTTTCAGGTTCACATCTGGTTTTATTTGCAGGTTTACAGTCGTTGTGGTTGTTGAAGGTGGCGTGATGGTGGATGGGCAGTGGGCGGGGCTACAGTGACGCAGGGGTTGAGTGACAGGTGGGGTTAACCTACGGTCAGATTAGTGGTCATGTGGGTGGGTTCAGTTAGTAACTAATCACAGTTAGTGTGCTGACTAGCAGCCTTAGTGGTGAAGAGGCCTCAGGCCAGGTGTGAGTAACTCAGGTAAACTAATAAACAAGTAAATATAAGTATGATGTAAGTATTGATAATGTATATGATAATAAATGTGTAAGTATTGATCAGATGAATGTGAGATCAAACCTCTAATCAGTTTTACGATGAACAAATTTCACATAAAAACAAACGAGTGAACAGAAAAGTGGGCGGCCCTCGTCCTGCTGAGGTGAAGTACAAAGACATCAAAGACACATCGAACATCAAAAGAAGTATAGAACAAGTACAAAACATGATTGATCAGTTTGATCAGTTTGATCAGTTTGATCAGTTTGATCTCCAGGGTCGATCTCAGCTGACGGACGAAGCTTCAGTGAAACAGTCAGTTAATCAGTCCTGAAATAAAAGTGGTTTGTTTACTGACGACACACAGACAGACAGACAGGTGAGGACAGGTGTTGTTGACAGGTGTTTACAGGTGTTGACAGGTGTTGACAGGTGTTGTTGACAGGTGTTGACAGGTGTTGACAGGTGTTGTTTACAGGTGTTGACAGGTGTTGACAGGTGTTGTTTACAGGTGTTGACAGGTGTGCTACCTGGCTGAGGGCGGGGTGATGAGGCTCCTGCAGGTGGCGCTGAGGTGTCCCACCTGGTGAGGGGACCCCTGAGGTGGAGGCGGAGCGGCCCAGCTTACACATGGACTTGGGGTCTGCAGGAGGACATGTGTAGTCAGACCAGAGGCTCACAAGCTCCTCCCACAGAGGATGTGGGCGGGGCCAGCCGGCTCCTGACGGGGGCGCTGACCTCCTCCTGACAGCATCATGGTGGGGCTGACTGAGGACCGGCCCACCCGACCCAGAACCGGGCTGGACTGGCCGTCTCGGTCCTTGCTGTCCTGTCGGTGCTGAGACCTGGAGTCTCCTGCAGAGACACAACGGGGACGTCACCAGCACCACACTGGGCCAGCACCAGTTAGGACCTCTGACTGACCTGGGACACCTGACCTTTGACCTTTGGTGTTTACTTACAGTAATGTTTACATTTAAATCAACTAAATTAGACCTGAACAGCGTTTATTAATGTAACCGTGGTTACCATGGCAACCCCATCTTTCAGACTCTGGAGTTCAGGTGTCCTCCAGAGGCTCCTGACGGTCCCTGAACGCATCGTCTGCCCCCCCATGACCACGACCCCTCCGCGACCCCCCGTCCAGACGTCTGTGACCTCAGCGCCGACCTACCGTCGGCGTCGCGGCCCCTCCGGCCGGCCCCCTTCTTCATCAGCTGTCTCCCGGAGGTCAGCAGGGTGCCGGGGTCCTCCGTGGGGCTGGGCGGCGTCTGCGACCTCGCCGACACGTTCTGCATGGACCCGTGGGTGGAGGAGGAGTTACTGAGCTTAGCCCCGCCCTCCCCCGCCCGGTGGGAGGAGGAGGAGGAGGAGGAGGAGGAGCGGGGCATGCTCCCCCCGGCCACCAGGGCGTCGTAGGGCGGCGGCCTCTTGAGGCTGAGGGGCGTGAGGGAGCGGCCCATGCTGACGGGGGAGGGGCACGCCGACTGGCTGCGGGGGTACCCGTGGCCGCTGTGGGACGACTTGTAGAAGTTAGAGGGGAGGGGCGGGGCCGAGGAGCGGCCCGAGGACGTGATGGTGTGGGTGGAGTGCAGGTCCCGGTCCCGGTCCCGGTCCCGGTCCCGGTCCCGGTCCGGGTCCGGCTCGCGCTCCTTGCGGTGGTGGGCGGAGCTCTGCGGGGGCTCGCCGGTCTTGCTGTAGGAGACGTTGTCCATGACGGGCAGCCGGGTGACGTCCAGCGGCGTGAGCGGCGACTCGTCGGAGTTGGGCGAGCACTGGGCGGGGGCGGAGGGGAACACCAGCAGGGGGGGCCGGTGCGTCAGGAGGTTGGGGAACGGCGGCGGGATGTCGCAGCGGGACGCCCAGCCCTCGGGCCCCAGGAGGGCGGCGTGCGAGTCCTGCAGGAAGTCCTCCAGCATCGGGTACTTCATCTCCTCGTACACGGCCTCGCCGGGCTCGTCCTCCCCCCCCGGCCCCCCCCCCAGCTCCCGCAGGATGTTCCCCACCATCTCGATGTAGACCGGCTCGTCGTCGTCGGTGTCGCGGGACGCCGGGCTCTGGCTCCGGGAGGACGACTTGTCCCACAGCAGAGAGGACTTCTTGTTGCCGTGGCCGCGGATGTAGGACTCATCGAAGGAGGTGCTGAGCTGAGTGTTGGGGTTCCTCTTGGGCTTGGGGGGGGGCATCTTCTTGAAGTCCTCCGAGTAGAGAGGACACCGGGCTGCAGACACAAAGAGACAAGGGGGTGAGGGGGGGTGAGGGGGGGTGAGGGTGAGGGTGGGTGAGGGGTGAGGGGGTGAGGGGGTGAGGGGGGTGAGGGGGGGTGAGGGGTGAGGGGGGGTGAGGGGTGAGGGGGTGGGGGGGGGTGAGGGGGGTGAGGGGGGGGTGAGGGTGAGGGTGGGTGAGGGGTGAGGGGGTGAGGGTGAGGGTGAGGGGGGTGAGGGGGGTGAGGGTGAGGGTGAGGGATGAGGGGTGAGAGGGTGAGGGTGAGGGGGTGAGGGGGGTGAGGGGGTGGGTGAGGGTGAGGGTGGGTGAGGGGTGAGGGGGTGAGAGGGTGAGGGGGTGAGGGGGTGAGGGGGGGTGGGGGGGGTGAGGGTGAGGGTGTGAGGGGGGGGTGAGGGGTGAGGGGGGTGAGGGGGGGGAGAGGGGTGAGGGGTGAGGGGTGAGGGGGGGTGAGGGGGGGTGAGGGGTGAGGGCAGGTGAGGGATGAGAGGGTGAGGGGTGAGGGGTGAGGGGGGGTCACCTTCCACCGCCTCTGGTGTCTCTTTGCTGTCCTGTCTCCTGGCCCCCCCGAGGCCCCCGTCCACCGTCTCCGAGCTGCTGCTCAGCTTGGTGTTGGGGTCCCTCTTGGGTTTGGGGGGGGGCTGCTTCCGGCCT
>CAJVRN010000194.1:430000-440000 GCA_911728415.1 Lagocephalus sceleratus
ACCGGGACAGGGGACCGGGACAGGGGACACGTCCATCAGCAGGACACGTCTCCTGTGTCCTGTCCTCCTTCGTGCGTGACAGCGATGCAGCGTCCTGCTGCAAACCAATCAGAGCTCAGCTCCCCGGTCACGTGACTCCAGTCACTTCTGCTGCTGTTATATAATTTCATTATTATATTATTTAATTATCGTATTATTTCATTATTGTATTTTGTCATTATATTATTATATTTATAGTATAGTGTATTATTATTGTGGTTATGTATCTGTAGTTTAAGGAAAGAGGAAGCGAGGCAGAAAAAAAACAGCTGTTCATTTGTGAGTGTGTGAGTGTGTGTGAGTGTGTGTGTGTGAGTGTGTGAGTGTGTGTGTGTGTGTGTGTGTGTGTGTGTGAGTGTGTGTGTGTCGGATCGCTCGGCTGATCCCGCTCTGTGGAGGTTGTCCCGGCTCAGCTCGGTTCGGGTCCTGCATGTCGACCAGCCCCCAGACCTCGAACCGGGACGTGAAGGAGGAGCAGAAAGAAGGGATGAAGGAGGAGAAGAGGGAGGAGAAGGAGTCCTGGACGGATGTCATCTATAACCGGAGGAGCGGGGAGGTCCTGGGGCGGACCTGCAGCAGCTGGGGTGAGTTCTGGAGAACCGAGCCGAGCAGAGCGACACCAGCTCCGGGTGTGTGTGTGTGTGTGTGTGTGTGTGTGTGAGTGTGTGTGTGTGTGAGTGTGTGTGTGTGTGTGTGTGTGTGTGTGTGTGTGTGTGTGTGTGTGTGTGTGTGTGTGTGTGTGTGTGTGTGTGTGTGTGTGTGTGTGTGTGTGTGAGTGTGTGAGTGTGTGTGTGTGTGAGTGGGTGAGTGTGTGTGTGTGAGTGTGTGTGAGTGTGTGTGAGTCTCGTTCGTCTTTTTCCTGGAGACATAATTTAAAAATGCTGTTAATTTGCTGAGGCTGGTTTTCATTGGTTGATTATTGGTTGATTGATTAGGTTTAGGTTGATTGGTTGATTGATTATTGGTGATTTATGTTGATTGATTGAGGCTCCAACAAAGCCAAGTTAATGTTGAACAGAACTGAACATGGATCCTGTAATCCTGATGTGTCCTGGTTCGGTTCGGTTCGGTGCCCCTGCTGATCCTGTGCTGACCCCTGGTGGACAGGTGAGGGGCGGCAGTCAGCCAATCAGCAGTCAGGATGCAACCAGCAGGCAGGATTAGGGTGGGCGGGGCCTTCGTTTGGGTGGGCGGGGCCTTCGTTGGAGTGGGTGGGTCTTCGTGCGGTGGGCGGGTCTTGTCTGGTGGGCGTGTCTCTGTGGGCGGGTCTTGTGCGGTGGGCGGGGCTCGTGGCACTCAGCCGTGTGTCCGCTGCTGTCAGGCCTCATCCTGCTCTTCTACCTGGTCTTCTACGGCCTCCTGGCGGGAATGTTCACCTTGACCGTCTGGGTCATGTTACAGACTCTGGATGAAAACACCCCCTCGCCATCAGGACCGCGTCGCCAACCCAGGTGAGCGTCTGAGGGGGGGCTGGGGCGCCCCGCATCGATTTGACTGATTGTCTGCGTGTGCAGGTCTGGTCATCCGCCCTCACGCGACCCACATCAGCTTCAACCGCAGCGACCCGGCGGACTACAGCCGCTACACGCAACAGCTGCACCAGCTGCTGCAGCGTGAGTATGCGAGGGGGCGGGGCCTCCTGCGGAGGGGCGGGGCCTCATACCATGTGGGGGTGGGGTTTCATACAGGGGGCGGGTCCTGTTGGAGAGGGAGCAGGTCCTGACATGAAGGGGGCGGGGCCTGATGCAGTGGGGGCGGGTTTTATATAAGGGGCGTGGTTTAATATACGCTGGAGCTTCGACAACTGCTTGGTGGGCGGGGCTTGGTGCAGTGGGGCGGGGCCTGTTCCCGCGGGGGGCGGGGCTCACCCGTGTCGCCGGTGTGTGCAGCGTACGACGACAGCGTGCAGCGCAGCAACGAGCTGTGTCTGGTGGGCGAGTTCACGGAGCAGCAGCAGCGGCTCAAGAAGGCGTGTCAGTTCAAGCGCAGCGTGCTGCAGCGCTGCTCCGGCCTGCGCGACGCCACCTTCGGCTACGCCGACGGGAAACCCTGCGTCATCGTCAGAATGAACCGCGTACGTATGTTACCACGGCGACGGGCGGCCGCTGATGGAGGCCCCGCCTGAGTCCGTGCGTCTGTCCTCAGGTGGTCGGGCTGAAGCCGCAGGGCGACCCCTGCATCCGCTGCGTCGCCAAGGTAACGGCCCCCTGGTGCACCTGTGCAGGTAAACAGAAGTCCACCTCCTCTCTCTCTCTCTGGTAGAGCGACACCCAGGTACAGCTGCAGTACTTCCCCGAAGAGGGCCGCCTGGACAAGATGTTCTTCCCGTATTACGGGAAAAAGGCTCATGTGAGTAGAAGCGTGCGTCCGGCGAAGGACGGCGGCGAGCGCTGACGGCCGATGTGTGTCGACAGCCCGGCTACGTGCAGCCGGTGGTGGCGGTCCAGCTGCTGCTGTCCCGGCGCCACTACGACGCCGAGCTGGCGCTGGAGTGTCGGCTGGAGGGGACCGACCTGCGCAACCACGACGACCGCGACAAGTTCATGGGCCGCGTCTCCTTCAGGGTCAAAGTGTCCGAGTAGGACGCCAGAGGAGGACCGACCCGACCCCGCCTGAGCTAATCTGATTTGAGCTAATCTGACTTGAGCTAATCTGGTTTGACCTAATCCAATCCAATCCAACCTAATCCGATCTAAACTGATCTGATCCAGAGTCCAGTCCGGTCCGGTTAAAGAGCTGGGTCTCGGTGTCTCTGACCAGAACCAGCCTGCCTCTGGTGTAATCTGTCCTCATCTGGAGCAGATTAGGTCGGATTGGAACCTCTGCACGATAACGTTTTTGGTGACGTCATCAGACTAGATTAGAGACACTTTCACTGTTTTCCCTCAATAATCCCCAGATCTCCTCCAGAATCTAAATTAAGACTTTTATGGCTGTAATTCTTCTCTTTAATCCTCTTCTGTAACTTTAGTTTGAGTTCAGGTTTGTTCAGATTTTTGTAAATAATCAGATTACTTTAAGATCAAACCAGTTTACAGTTTTAATAAGTTTATGAATTGCGTGTTTGAGATTTAGAATAGAATAAAAAACTACTCAGGTTTGGGATGAAGTAAATAGTAACAGTGAGCAGTAATCTGATTATTGATCCCTGATATTTTAATCTTTGTTTCTGATCATATTTATGCAACCAAACTTCCCAAAGAAACGTTTCAGGTGCAACAAAATAACTAAAGTAACTTTAATGTTTTGTATTTCTAGAAAACATATTAAAGGTGCAGTCTGTAAACTGTAGTGGTCAAAGTGAAGTTTAGAGCTGATTCAGGGTGAATACCGACGTCAGTCGATTCTTACCGAAACATTTTCGACCCCTGCGGAGGACGAGATGTTTCACAATCTGCACTTTTAATCTGGATAGACTGTAGAAGTCTCAGATTACACCGTTTTATCACAGTGTGTCTGTCAGCAATAAGAACCTCCGTTCATCACGTCTTGTTAGATTTAATCATCCTGTCGTCACGTAAAAATGTCATGAATGTTTTTGTAAGTGTGGACCTGAGTTTGATTGCTATGGCAACTGTGGTGTGTCAGTAAATCTATTTCACCCTCACGTTGTAGTTTCAGTGATTGACTGTGAAAACACACTTTAATCTGCATGAACACGAGTCCAATAATCTAATATATTAACCAATAATCCATATAATATATAAATCAAAAATAAAAGGGGTTTATTTTGAATTAAATTATGTTTTTCATACAATAATTGTAACGACACTACACTTCCGGCCCAGCAGGCGGCGCAATAACGATCAGCCAAAAGACACGAAGAAGACAAAAAGAGCCAAAATGGCGCCGCCAGTGTGGCTGTTTCACTGTTTGTGAAGAATAAAAATATAATATGATATAAAGATAGATATATATGATATAAAATATGACTGTAAATATACAGAAGAGACAAAACTCGGCATATAATAATAAAATATAACATAAATATAATAGCCAGAACGGCTTATTGACACCTGATTATCAGTTATTGATAAACTGATTAAACATCTTTAGTTATCAATAAACTAAAGTTTCCACTAGAGCTGTGACGAAAAGTACCTGAAGGGTAACATTTTGATCTTTTTTTGATAATATTTGTTTGGATTTGAGAAACTCAAATCATCAAGAAATGAAACCTCAAAACCGCCGGCCCCGCTGTTGCCATGGTAACCACGGCTGGCGGGAAAAAAGCCCTCAGAGCGTTTGTTCGCGGCAGCCGAGGCCACGCCCCGTCGGCGCGGGGCCACGCCCCCGGGGCCGGGGTCAGACCTTGGCCTCCAGCATCTCCAGCAGCAGCTTGTGGAGGGGGACGCAGCGGCGCCGCTGCAGCAGCAGCAGGTTCTTGACGGCGCGCTGGGCCGTCTGCCGCAGCAGGGGGAGGGTCATCAGCAGGCGGCCCGCCCGCCGCTGCCCCCCGCGGCCCCCCGAGGACGCCTGCTCCTGCAGCGCCTCGTGGAGCTGGTCCTGGAACCGCTGCACCGAGTCGGGACAGCCCACCGGGTCGGCGTCTGGACACACGGCGGCGTCAGCCCTCGTGATGCCCCAGCCCCCCCCTCGGCCCCGCCCACCCTCAGCCCAGGCGGCGTGGCGGAGGCGGCGCGTACCTGAGTTGGCGAGGGCGATGGCCTTCAGGGTCACCGCCTCCTCGCCGCTCAGCTGCATCAGCTGGTACCGGAGGCTCAGCAGGCGCAGCGCCTCGTGCAGCTCGGCCAATCCCGCGCCCCGACACTGCGCCTCAGTCAGCCGCAGGTTCTCGGCGAACACGAGCTCCGCCCCCCCGGAGCCCTGCGAGCGCCAGGCCACGCCCACCAGCAGCGCCTCCATCCAGCCGCTCTGCAGCAGCGACATCTGGTCGACCAACGGGAGGTTTGAGAAGCCTGGGGGGGCGGGGCAGAGCGCCGTCACTCGGGGGGGCGTGGCCCGGGGGCCGGGCGGGCCAGGTGAGCCCTTACCTGGGATCTGCTTGGCCCAGCCGATCAGGAGCAGCAGCTGGCGGTTCAGCAGGTCGCACACCGACAGGAGGGCGCGCAGGCCGCCGCCCTCGCACGCCTCCTCCAGGTTGGCCGCCAGGGGGGCGGGCTCCATCAGCAGCAGGCGAGCGATGACGGCGTTCCCTACGGGGAGGGCGGGGGCGTCAGGCCTCGGACAGGAAGTGGGGCGGCGGGGGGATGGCGAGGGGTTGGCGAGGGGTTGGCGAGGATGGCGAGGGGTTGGCGAGGGGTTGGCGAGGATGGCGAGGGGTTGGCGAGGATGGCGAGGGGTTGGCGAGGGGTTGGCGAGGATGGCGAGGGGTTGGCGAGGATGGCGAGGGGTTGGCGAGGGGACGGCGAGGGGTTGGCGAGGATGGCGAGGGGTCGGCGAGGATGGCGAGGGGTTGGCGAGGGGTTGGCGAGGATGGCGAGGGGTTGGCGAGGATGGCGAGGGGTTGGCGAGGATGGCGAGGGGTTGGCGAGGGGTTGGCGAGGATGGCGAGGGGTTGGCGAGGATGGCGAGGGGTTGGCGAGGGGACGGCGAGGGGTTGGCGAGGATGGCGAGGGGTCGGCGAGGTCGACGGCGAGGACTCACGACTGCCCGCAGCGTGGAAGAACGCGTCCTTGCCGGGCCCAGGCTCCGCCCTCCTCCGGTACTTCTGGCGCCCTCCTCGGACGCGGTCGACCCGGACACCTGAGACACAGAGGCGACTTCCTGTTGACTCTGAGGCTTTGATGTCCTTTGATGTCCTTTGATGTGCGCGTACCCTCCCGCATCATCCCCGCCCGCAGACACTTCTGGAAGCGACACGCCTGACACGCCTTCCGCCGCCGCTTGGTGATCTCGCAGTCGTCGGCCACGGGGCAGCGGTACTCGATGTTGCCTAGGTAACCAGGGAGAGGAGGGTCGGCCGGCGTTCCCATCGATGGACCGCGCCCACGCCGCCTCACCCTGAACGGTCCTCTTGAAGAAGGCCTTGCAGGCCTCGCAGGACGCCACGCCGTAGTGGAAGCCCGACGCCAGGTCGCCGCACACCAGACACGCCCTCTTGGGCCCCGGCGCCGCCCGGTAGCCCCCCCCCGCCTGAGCCCACACGCCGCCGTAGCCGCCGCCCGCCGCCGCCGGGGCGGGGCTCGACCCCGGGGGGGAGTCGGGCCGTGGCGGCCCGCGGCGGAGGCCGAAGGGGGGCGTGAAGGAGGCGGGGCTGGGGGCGAGGAAGGCTGGGTGGGCGGGGCTAAAGTGAGGCGGGATGTCCAGCAGGAAGGCGTCGCCGTAGGAGGCGGAGCCTGGAGAATAACCTTCATCAGCGCCCGAGGAGGAGGAGGAGTTGAGGCTGCAGAGGAAGAGCAGACCCGTCAAAATAAGAGCATAGGCCGTCTGCGCCTGGACCGTGACCCCGTGACCTGCGGCCTCCTCACCGCCGGACGTCGACCAACGGGCCGTCGGCGCTGGCGTCCATCACGACCCTGATGAGGTCACGGTGCGTTCACTGACCCATCCGGGGGACAACAGAGGACCGTGGCACTGCGGCGTCCAGCTGGGGGTCAGGTCCTCCACGATATTTATCTGCCCGGGGGGGCGGGGCGAGGGGAGGGGCCTGGGGGAGCAGCCAATCAGGCGGCCTGCTCGGACTTCTTCTGTGGTCTTCGTCGGTGGGGATGATGAAGATGTAGGTCGCTGTGATCAGATTATGTTCTCCAGATTAAAACATTTATTGAAACATTCATCAGTTCTGAGCTCATTTAAAGATTTATATATTTATTTTTAATGAAAATGGAGGTTTTGTCTGGTCTGTGGGATTTACTTAAAAACACAAAAGTCTAATTTTAATGTTAAAATGATGAAAACAATTTAGAAAGTTGAAGAATAAAACGGAAATCTTTTGTAATTTCTTTAACTTTTAAGCCACAGATCAACATTTGATGACTCATTAAATAATTAAATGACATTTATTCTGTAACTTTGTGTACGTGTTGTCTGAGGTCAGAACAGTTTACACACATGAAACAGGATTAACACACAAACACACACCTGAAGAACAAGAGTGTGTGAAAGGATGCTGAAGAAGCAAGACGAGAGAACACACACACACACACACACACACACACTAATCTGATTGTCATTCAGCTCTGATCAGACTCACCTACATCTGCTGTTTCATAAGAACTGAGTAACTGGGTCTGTGTGTGTGTGTGTACATGTGTGTCTGTGCCTGTGTGTGTTCCTGTGTGTGCCTGTGTGTGTGTGTGTGTACGTGTGTGTCTGTGCCTGTGTGTGTTCCTGTGTGTGTGTGTGTGTACATGCGTGCCTGTATGTACGTGTGTTTGTGTGTACGTGTGTCTTACTGCGTGTGTATGTGTATGTACCTGTGTATGTACCTGTGTATGTACCTGTGTGTGTGTATGTGTATGTACCTGTGTATGTACCTGTGTGTGTATGTATGTGTATGTTCCTGTGTGTGTGTACCTGTGTGTATGTATGTACCTGTGTGTGTGTGCACGTGTGTGTGTTTAAATGTAACCAACCCTTTCAGGCACGTTCAATAGTGCCCTGACCGTTAAGCGTGGGGTCCTCAGGTGTTGTCTCTTCCCGTCTCACCTGAGCCGAGGTCACCTGACTGACCCACTCACCTGGTTCTGATCTGGGTCAGAGCCACGCCCACCCGTAGGTCACCTGGAGCAGCAGCTAGGATGGGGGCGGAGCCGAGCGGCCCAAAGGGGTCAGGGTCGGGGTCCTCACAGAGATAGGAGACCTGGTGTGTGTGTGAGTGTGTGAGAGTGTGTGTGTGGGAGTGTGTGTGGTGTGTGTGTGTGAGGTGTGTGTGCGTGTGGTGTGTGTCTGTGGTGTGTGTGTGTGAGTGTGAGTGTGGTGTGTGTGAGTGTGGTATGAGGTGTGTGTGTGTATGCGTGAGTGTGGTGTGTGTGTGTACGTGTGGTGTGTGTGAGTGTGGTGTGTGTGTGTGGTGTGTGTGTGTGTATGTGTGTGGTGTGAGTGTGAGTGTGGTGTGTGTGTGTGTGTGTGTGCCTGTAGTGTATATGTGTGTGTGTATGTGTACGTGTGGTGTGTGTGAGTGTGTGTGGCGGCGGTGAAAGCCGATATTCTGCTGGCCCACAGTTCCAGTGCGGCTGAACCAGTAATCCCATCAACTCAGGCTGGATCCACCTAAGCTCTCACCTGACGCCTGCAGGCCACGCCCCCACGGGGGCTCTGGCCTCTCATTGGCCAGAGCAGCTTCACCCCATTTGAGCTGGAATTTGAACCCACAACCCGCTGCCCCGTGACATCACTTCCTGTCCACAGACGCGTTTGAGACACAGGACTCGGGGAGACTGTGCAAATATATTTTCATTTTCATTTCAGTAAAAAGGTGAATCAATAATCATCAGGTCAACAATCAACAACGCGAAAGACGGAAACAACGTACAGTCGGCGAGGGGCGACGCCGTTTACGCCTTCACTCAGAGCTCTTATTTACAGCGAACGAAGCTTCCCACGTTACAGGAACAACGCGGACGAGACACAGATCGAACCTGTCCGTCTTCGATCGATTCCATCGAGTCGTCTTTCAAACACACGATCGCCGATATACTGAAGCCTTACATGACCTTTAGCCGACATTAAATAGTTTCAAAATAAAATACCGCCTCCCTTCATCTGATCGAAGGTCGAGAAGTTACTGAGAGATTTAAGGTGAATTCGCTCCTGATCAAAGAAACGAGGGAAAGTAGGCGGAGCCACGGCGGTGGGAGGTGCGTGAAGGAAGCTGGGCGGTGGTTTGGGGGCGGAGCCAGGCCCTCCACCTCCGAGCCCCCCGACTGGTGGTCAAACGAACGAGTGGCAGTGAACGCACCACCAGCATCATCGGGTCAAACCCCAACTGTGACGCCATTAAGTAAAGACGATTAACGTGAGCGAACCCTCCCAGGGAGGCTCCGCCCACCCGGCTCCGCCCGCCGAACCAGCGTGACGCGCAGACGAAGGAGGGGAGTGTGAGGCTGCTGGAGGTGAAGTCAGTCCGGTCCGGTCCGGTCCGGTCCGGTCTGGCGCCCCCCCCCCAGTGAAGCCTGGACCGACCCGGTCCCGCCCGCCGCCCCGCCTACGCCGCCACGCAGTGGTTGGGCTCGGTCATGACGAATCCTCGCCGGCAGACGCAGCGGAACGAGCCTTCGGTGTTCAGGCAGCGGGCGTTCACGCAGGGGCCGTCCTCGCCGTCCTCGCCGCCCTCGCACTCGTCGATGTCTGCAAGCGCAAACGCGCAGGCGTCAGCGGGGCGCCGGGGGGCGGCGGCGGCGAGGGGGCGGTCTCTCACCTACGCAGGTCATGCTGGTCATGTCCAGCTCGTAACCTTGGTAACAGTCGCAGGTGTAGCCCTCGGACACGCGGATGCAGCGGCCGTTCTCGCAGCCGTGCAGGATGCCGCAGTCCTCGGCGGTGCTCATGCGGCCGTACGACTCGTAGCGCCCTGCGGACAGACGGAGGTCAGGGGGGGCGGGGCCTACCACCTCCTGGGTTGGGGGGGGGGACTCACTCTCGTAGACCCTCCGCGGGGCTCCGCCCCTGCTACTGTCGGTGAAGGGCGGGAAGGGCGGGCCCGGCCTCCAGGCCACGCCCCCCTCCTCCTCCTCCCCCTCTGGGTAGGGCCTCCCGGGCAGGGCGGCGCCGTCGGGGCGGGGCGGCGGGGGCCACGCCCCGAAGCCCCGCTCGGCCTGGGACGGGTCCCGGATCGGGGAGCCGTCCGGGGAGCCGAAGTCCACTTCTGGGTAGAACCCCCCGATGCTGAGGGAGGGGGGGGGGCGGGGTCAGGCTCACATCAAAGCAGCTGAAGCAGGTGACCTCACCTGTAGTCTGGTCTGGGATAGGCTCCCTCCGGGGGGCCAAAGCCCGGCCTGCTGCCCCCCGCTGGGGAGTAGTCGTCATAGTCGGTACCAGCGAAGTCCGTACTGGGAGG
>CAJVRN010000194.1:445000-455000 GCA_911728415.1 Lagocephalus sceleratus
TGGCAGCTGCTCGGTTCTGTAGGGAGGGAGCAGAAGCGGGCCTAGAGCCTCGGTCCTGGTTCTGTGGAGGCAGCGCGGCAGGAGCAGGCTGGTCCAACCGGACCACGCTCACCGACTGGTTTCCTGCTGAACACACGAGCCCGCTTCAGAACCTGGAGGAACAGCCGGGTCCGAGGAGAACCGTCAGGACCATCGTTACCTTGAGAGGAGGTGGGCGGAGTCTTCTGTGGGTGACCCGGTTCTGGCTGGTCTCTGGGCCCAGGTCTGACCACACCTGTGGTACCAGGCTGAACACTGGAGGAAGACGGGTCCGCGGGCCTGGGCAGGGGCAGAGGGTCCGGTGATCCAGTACGAGTGGGGCCGGTTCCGGATCCAACTCTGGTACTGGATCCCAGCACGGTACTGGATCCAACTCCAACTCCAGTACCAGATCCAACTCTGGTAGTGGATCCAACTGCAGTACTGGTACCAGGTACAACTCCAACGACGGTACCGGATCCAACTCTGGTACTGGTACCAACTCCAACAGCTGTACTGGTACCAGGTACAACTCCAACAACGGTACCGGATCCAACTCTGGTACTGGTACCAACTCCAACACCGGTACTGGTACCAGGTACAACTCCAACGACAGTACCGGATCCAACTCTGGTACTGGTACCAACTCCAACTCCGGTATTGGTACCAGGTACAACTCCAATGATGGTACCAGATCCAACTCTGGTACTGGATCCAACCACGGTACCAGATCCAACTCCAACTCTGGTACTGGTACCAGGTACAACTCCAACGATGGTACCAGATCCAACTCTGGTACTGGATCCAACCACGGTACCAGATCCAACTCCAACTCTGGTACTGGTACCAGGTACAACTCCAACGATGGTACCAGATCCAACTCTGGTACTGGATCCAATTCCGGTACTGGTACCCACTCCAACTCCGGTACTGGTACCAGGTAGAACTCCAACGGCGGTACCGGATCCAACTCTGGTACTGGACCCAACCCCGGTACTGGTACCAGGTCCAAGTCCCGCTGTAGGGCTGTGTGAGGGGCTGGTCCCTCCAGAGGCAGGCTGGTGCTGGGTTCTGGAGACCAGACCGGTGGAACCAGAACCTGAGCAGAGGAGCAGGCGGGTGAGGGAGCAGAACCGGGCCCAGAGCCACGGACGGGCAGCAGAACTCGGAGAGTTCTGGCTCTAGGTACCGTGGCTGTTGTCGTTGCCGTGGGTTACCAGCAGAGCGCCGTGGCGACCCAGTTGCTCGGTGACCCTCTGGTTGAACTGCTGGGCGGAGGCGGAGTACTGGTACCCCGGCCCGGCGGGACACAGCTCCTTGAAGGCCGCTGGGGGGGACAGGGAGTCCAGAAGGAGGAGGGGCCAGGGCTGGGGGGGCGGGGCGAGGGGGCGGGGTCTCACCTGAGCCGAAGTAGGGGCACCTGAGGCAGGCGGGCCCCCAGGCCTTCCCCACGCGGCTGCAGCAGCACACCTGCCTGGTGATGTTCCTCAGGATGGGCAGGGAGCAGGAGGCCACGCCCCCCCCCGCCCCCACCACCCGGTGGCACCGCCCCTTCTCCTCCGAGATCACCATCTGGGCTGGGGGGGGACAGGGAGGCGTCAGGACCGGGGGGGGCGGGGTCAGGCCCGGGACCATGCGGACCTCCCGGTCCAGCCCGGGGGGGCGGACACACACGCAGGCGAGGCGGGGCAAAGCAAGCCGACGCCCACGTCCTCCGCTCTGATTGGACGTGAGGAGCAACAAGACGGGGACCGACACACACGCACATACACGTGTACACACACGCATGCACATACACGTGCACACACACACATACACGTGCACACACTCACATACACGTGCACACACACACATGCACATACATGTGCACACACACACATACACGTGCACACACTCACATACACGTGCACACACACATGCACATACATGTGCACACACACATACATGTGCACACACATACACGTGCACACATACACATGCACACTCACATACACGTGCACACACGCATGCACATACATGTGCACACACATACATGTGCACACACATACATGTGCACACATACATGTGCATACACGTGCACACACACGTGCACACACACATACATGTGCACACACATACACGTACACACACATACACGTTTACACAGACATACACACACGTGCACACACACACACACTCAGAGCAAAGACATGGACACCGTCCATCAGACCTCCAGAAAACCATCTGAGATCCAGTTCAGCGCTGAGCGCCGCCCCTGGTGTGTGTGTGTGTGTATGTTTGTGTGGGAGTGTGTGTGTGTATGAGTGTGTCTGTTCGTGTGTGTATGTATGTGCATATGAGTGTGTTTGTGTGTGTGTATGTGAGTGTGTGTATGTTTGTGTGAGTGTGTGCATGCGTGAGTGTGCGTATGAGTGTGTGTGTGAGTGTTTGTGTGTGTGTGTGTGGGGGGGGTCGTGCTGAGGCTGATTCTCAGGTGGTTTCAGGACGTCCTCGGTCTGCAGCATTCCTGCCTTCATTCCAGAGCCAGCGGCGTGCACGTGTGTGTGTGTGTGTGTGTGTGTGTTACTCACAGACGCAGATCCCGTGTGACGCGTCCAGGATGAACCCTGCCCTACACACACAGCTATAGCTCCCCCTGGTGTTCACACACACACCATTGTCACACAGGCCCGGGAGGAGGCACTCATTCACATCTACACACACGTGAAGACACACGTTACTCTTCCTCCTCATCATCACCTCAAAGGACTGGCTTACATCAGAGTGTGTGTGAGTGTGTGTGTGTGCGTGTGTGTGCGTGTGTCTCACCACTGCAGTGCGTCTGATTGATGTGTTCAAAGCCAGCAGGACAACTGTTGTTGGTTTGTCCTTCAGAAGAACAGGAGAGCATCAGAGGAGCCTCAGACCTGTGTGTGTGTGTGTGTGTGTGAGTGTGTGTGTGTGTCCCACACCAAAGAGCTCTCAAACCCACAGCACCAGAACCTGTGTGAGGTTCCATCAGCATCACAGACTTCAGGAGGGTTTAGAGATGAATCAGATTAAAGTTGGAAGCAGGGCGGTGGTGGATTTACACTGACAGTCGTTCTTTGGCTGTAGCTCCTGCGCTCTGACTGTTCCTCGTTAACTTTGGGCTTCGGGAGGAAGACGGAGACGTTCTGATCCACGCAGTCACCGTTACCACGGCAACAGGGAGGCGCTCTGGGCTCAGGTGAGGGGCGGGACGGGGGGGGGCCAGGAGGACGGGGGAGGGACGGGGGACAGGAGGACGGGCGTAAACACCGTCCACTGTGTTGATCAGAACAATCGTCCGATGATCAACAAGCTTCATCTCTGAGGCGTGAGTCACCTCAGACGTCCCTCAGGACGACGTCCTGATGAGTCAGAGCTGGTCGTAACTCACATCACACGACGAGGAACCCAGAACAACACACACACACACACACACACACACACACACACACACACACACACACACACACACACACACACACACACACACAGTGTGTGTTGTCGCGTTGTCAACAGCCACTGGACACGTTTCACCAGCACAGGAGGACATTTTGTGCTCAGATTCAGGGGCGTGTTTGAAGGTGGTTGAGGTCAGGGTCAAGGTCAGGGTCAAGGTCGTGATGCGTTTGTGTCCTGGTGGGGACATACCTGAGCTCTGAGGACAAAGGACACAGTTGGTGATGCCCCAGGCCTTCCCGATGCCTCTGCAGCACATTTCCTTACTTCTCAGACCAGGCAGAGGAGAGCTGCACTACACACACACACACACACACACACACAATTTGATTCAACTTTATAACTTTGTCTTTCCAGAATTCTATCAAAATATATTAAAATATAATAACACTTATTATTATCGTTATTATATTTTAATACATTCCAACTTTTCACGTGTTTTTAAAACCTGATGTCTTCATAACGCGACATGATCAAGGTGCAGTTTCACCTCTCGCCAGTAGGTGGAGGAAACATCGAAAACCTAAAGTTCCGAAATAATACAAATATAAATAAAATGAAAGTACTTCTTTCTTTTTTGAGCCATGAATCAAAAACATAAGAGAGAATCTGGGTGGAGGAATATTTGACTTCAAGGAGATGGATGTCATCATGTGTTTTATGAGGCAGAGTAAATCACGTAGAAGAATAAAAACGTTTCTCTGGTCTTCATCACAACTGTCTGTTCAGCTTGTCCAGATGTTGCGCTCTTCAGCCTCTGGAACATTTTAATGAGCCTCTGGGGGGGGAACAACCTGACGTTTCACAACCTGACGTAGGCAGAGCTGGTTTCTCCTGACGGACCCTGAATCTACCACAAAGAGTTGGCGATGATCCAGGGGGACCTCGACCTTTGACCTTTGGTCTGTGACCTTCTACAAGGGAGACCCAGATGTCAGTCCTGATGGGTGGAAGTCTGCGGCCTCGGCTTCACCTGAAACTCTCTAATTTTTAACTTTAAAAATGTTTAAATAAACGTTTCAGGAGTTTCAGGGTTTGGTTCCTTTGCAGCTCCTGGAGTCCAGATGTTCCCAGAGGAGCCCAGGTGTTCCCAGAGGAGCCCAGGTGTTCCCAGAGGAGCCCAGGTGTTCCCAGAGGAGCCCAGATGTTCCCAGAGGAGCCCAGGTGTTCCCAGAGGAGCCCAGATGTTCCCAGAGGAGCCCAGATGTTCCCAGAGGAGCCCAGGTGTTCCCAGAGGAGCCCAGATGTTCCCAGAGGAGCCCAGGTGTTCCCAGAGGAGCCCAGGTGTTCCCAGATGTGACCCCGCCCCACATGAGGCCTCTCACCTGTCCGTCGTTCACCTCCCTGAAGCAGTACTTGAACTCGGACTGTTGGCTGTAGGCTCCGCCCCCCCTGGGGAGCCCCCCCGCCGGGGCCGGGGCCCCCGCCGACCCCGAGGACGAGGCCAGGGCCTGCAGGACGGGGCCGGAGCCCGTGACCTTGAGGACCTGGTGGACCTGGACGCTGGCCTCGGGGGGGTGCTGCACCCGGACCTGGACCATGGACGGGCTGGGCGCTGCACAGGGGGACACCGTTGGGACACCTGAGCACACACCTGCACACCTGCACATCTACACACCTGCACATCTACACACCTGCACACCTGCACACCTACACACCTGCACATCTACACATCTACACACCTGCACACCTGCACATCTACACAAATGCACACCTGCACACCTACACACCTGCACATCTACACACCTGCACATCTACACACCTACACACCTGCACATCTACACACCTACACACCTGCACATCTGCACACCTGCACACCTACACACCTGCACATCTACACACCTGCACATCTACACACCTGCACACCTACACATCTACACACCTGCACACCTACACACCTGCACATCTACACACCTGCACATCTACACACATCTACACACCTGCACATCTGCACACCTGCACACATCTACACACCTGCACATCTACACACCTGCACATCTACACACCTGCACACCTGCACATCTACACACATCTACACACCTGCACATCTACACACATCTGCACACCTGCACATCTACACACCTGCACATCTACACACATCTACACACCTGCACATCTACACACCTGCACACCTGCACATCTACACACATCTACACACCTGCACATCTACACACCTGCACATCTACAAACATCTACACACCTGCACATCTACACACATCTACACACCTGCACATCTACACACATCTACACACCTGCACATCTACACACCTACACACCTGCACATCTACACACCTGCACATCTACACATCTACACACCTGCACATGTACACACATCTACACACATCTACACACCTGCACATCTACACATCTACACACCTGCACATCTACACACCTGCACATCTACACACCTACACACCTGCACATCTACACACCTGCACATCTACACACCTACACATCTACACACCTGCACACCTACACACCTGCACATCTACACACCTGCACACCTGCACATCTACACACCTACACATCTACACACCTACACATCTGCACATCTACACATCTGCACACCTACACATCTACACACCTGCACACCTGCACACCTGCACACCTGCACATCTACACACCTGCACACCTACACATCTACACACCTGCACACCTGCACATCTACACACCTGCACACCTACACATCTACACACCTGCACACCTGCACATCTACACACCTGCACACCTGCACATCTACACACCTGCACATCTACACACATCTACACACCTGCACATCTACACACCTGCACACCTACACATCTACACACCTACACAGCTACACATCTACACATCTACACACCCACACACCCACACACCCACACACCTACACACCTACACACCTGCGCAAGCACACACTCACCTCCGGCGCTCGTCACCTCCTGGCTCCCCAGAGGCATCAGGAACTCAGAGCGCAGGAGCTCCCGGTGGGCCGGGGCGGCGGGGGGGCGCAGGACGTCGTTGGCGGAAGGGGGCGTGGCCGGCGTGGCGGCGACGGGGATGTGGCAGAACTTCCCGGTGAAGGCCGGCGGGCAGAGGCAGCGATCGGTCTGGAGACAGACGCCACCGTTCTTACAGAGGAGAGGACAGAGGACTGTGGAGAGAGAGGAGGTCATCGCACCCGCTACACACACACACACACACACACACACACACACACACACACCCCAGAGCCCTTTTACAGCCAGAACACTCATTCCAGCCCCTGACCCCTGACCTTTGACCCCTCTTAGTCTAAACTGATCTGAGTCTAAACTGACCTCAGTTAGACCAAACAGAATGTCCTCACTTTGATGGTAAATACAGATTTTGGTACAAAACAGGATCCTCCAAGTCCAACCCCCCCACACACACTCACACACACACACACACACACACACACAGAGGTGGGCCAACACTAACACACATCCATCATGTTTACTGCTGGCCTGAAAACACCCAGCTGTTGCTAGGAGACAGCTGGGCGGTGTGGACCTGGTCCGGGCTCCGACGGTACCGGCCTCTGTCACACATGTGGCTGCGCTCTGAGCAGCTTTGATCTGCTGAGATCAAAGCTGCTTTTATGACCCAGTAAACAAAGCCAGAACACGCTCCCAACACGCTCCCAACAAACTCCCAACACGCTCCCAACAAGCTCCAACACACTCATAACACGCTCAGAACACTCTCCAACACGCGCAGAACACACTCAGAACACACTCGGAAAATGCTCAGAACACACTCAGAACACACTCAGAACACACTCAGAACACACTCAAACACACTCAGAAAATGCTCAATACACACTCCAACACACTCAGAACACACTCCAACATGCTCAGAACACACTCGGAACACGCTAAGAGCACACTCCAACACGCTCAGTACACGTTCAGAACACACTCAGAACACGCTCCAACACACTCTAACACACTCAGAACACGCTCCAACACACTCAGAACATGCTCAGTACATGCTCAGAACATGCTCCAACACACTCAGAACACTCTAAACACGCTCAGAACACACTCCAATACACTCAGAAAACGCTCAGAACACACTCAGAAAACGCTCAGTACACACTCCAACACACTCAGAACACACTCCAACACACTCAGAACACACTCCAACATGCTCAGAACACACTCCAACACGCTCAGAACACGTTCAGAACACACTCAGAACACGCTCCAAC
The DNA here is from genome assembly GCA_911728415.1 of Lagocephalus sceleratus. Taxonomy (NCBI): domain Eukaryota; kingdom Metazoa; phylum Chordata; class Actinopteri; order Tetraodontiformes; family Tetraodontidae; genus Lagocephalus; species Lagocephalus sceleratus. The sequence continues at coordinate 452,697 of CAJVRN010000194.1, forward strand.
ACACTCAGAACACGCTCAAACACACTCAGAAAACGCTCAGTACACACTCCAACACACTCAGAACACACTCCAACACACTCAGAACACACTCCAACATGCTCAGAACACACTCCAACACGCTCAGAACACGTTCAGAACACACTCAGAACACGCTCCAACACACTCTAACACACTCAGAACACACTCCAACACACTCAGTACACACTCCAACACACTCAGAACACGCTCAGAACACGCTCCAACATGCAGACATCTACTGGAGCTACTGACTGAAACCATGAGGAACATTCAAGAGCTCTCCTGGAAACTTTGAGGAGAGGTCCAAAGAACTCTGCAGCTCTGTCTGACACACACACACACACACACAAACACACACACACACACACACTCACAGTCAAGGTTCAATCATGGATGATGTCGTTTTTCTCTGATCACTTGTTTCAACATTTCTGATCACATTAACGTCTCTAAATCGTCGACTTAATCCAATAAAAGTCCCAAATATTTAGATTCCCAGTCAAGTTAAACTGTGATGTTTACATGAGACAAACACACTGAAGCTGCTGAGAAGTGGGCGGGGCTTATCACAATCACCACAAATCTAAACAAGTCGCACTAATGTGATCGCTGCAGCGCCCCCTGTAGGTGAGAGCAGCACAGACCACTGGTGTAGTGGAGAAACCAGAGCAGAGCTCAGCTCTGGACTGGGAGCACTGGGAGGACCTGAGACCAGACGTCCTCCTCAGTAAAGGTTCTTCTGCTCGAGACAAACACGGAGGCTGAAGAAGCATGAATGATGGTGGGAGGGGCCGACCTATCGACCACGTGATGTCATCACCCCCTAACTGCTGCTGTGTGTGTGTGTGAGTGTGTGAGGGTGTGAGTGTGTGTGGGTGTGAGTGTGTGTGTGAGATAAATGAAAGCCACATGTTGGTGTCGTTTCTTCCACCCTTCTTGTTCCTCTTTGTCTCTGAAACATTTCACAACAGAGAAACAAACAGTGTGTGTGTGTGAGAGTGTGTGTGAGAGTGTGTGTGAGAGTGTGTGTGAGAGTGTGTGATGATGTCACTGGTTCAGCTGGAGGCCTCAGATGAGCTGTGGTGGAGGTGCTTCAGCTCAAACCTCTGACAGCAGATCTTTGGACCTTCCTCCACAAACATGAAGGAAAACTTCAAAGAGTCTCAGATCAAAGCTACAAGGCAGATCAAAGCCTGAACCCTGAGTTCCGGTGTAGGCGCCCCCCTGGTGTTGTACCTGTGTGGTGTAAGCCCGTCCTCACTTACACACTCTGAAGCTGGGCCCGTGGGCGCCGTCCCTCCGCCCGGCTCCGCCCTCGCTGCTGTACAGCGTGGTCACGTTGCCCTGCTCGCAGTGGTTGGCGCAGCGCCCCGCGCTGCAGCGCACCTTGCAGATGGTCGGCGTGAACATCACCTTGATCCGGTCGGCCCCCCCCGTCTGTCCGTCGGCTGACAGGAGGCAGAGCAGGAGGAGGGAGAGGGGGGGGGCGAGAGAGCAGAGACACGCCATCATGACCTCCTCACGCCGCGCTCACATCGGAGGACTGACTCCTGCAGCTCGCCCTCGCTCTACCTCCCTCCCTTCCTCTCTCTCTCTCTCTCTCTCTCTCTCTCTCTCTCTCTCGGGAGTGTTTAGGAGAAAAGAGAGGGAAACATTGGGCCCTTTTCTGTGTTCCTCCCTCCTTTTTTCTATGACGCTCAATTTTACTCCACTACGAGAGAGAGAGAGAGAGAGAGAGAGAGAGAGAGAGAGAGAGAGAGAGAGAGAGAGAGAGAGAGAGAGAGGGAGAGAGAGATAATTGGAAGCAGTGAGCAGGTCTGGGCGCAGCTCCAAACTAAATGTTTAGCAGATCTGTTCCCTCGCTCTCCTCCACAGTCAAACATCCACTTCAGGGAACGTTCCTCACGTTGGTGATCAGGACGGGCTCTGATCAATAACCTATCGCTCCCTTTGAGTGATTATGACACTTTCTGGGTCTGAACTCCATGTGTGAGAAACCCCCTAACACACACACACTCACACACACACACACACACACACGGGTGTGTTCTGGTGGAAAAAGGGCCAGTTGTTTCTGCTGCTGTTTGTGTATGAGCTCATGTCCTGCACACTCTCTCACACACACACACACACACTCACACACACACATTCTCTCTCTCTCTCACACTCTCTCACACACACTCTCAGACACACACACACACACACCCATGACATCACCACATGGCAGCCTCCACCTGTCTGATGATGTGGTTAATCTGAGCTCAGGTGTAGATTAGTCAGGCCTTA
>CAJVRN010000194.1:460000-465000 GCA_911728415.1 Lagocephalus sceleratus
AGTGAGCCCTCATACCCCCCAGGTGAGCCCTCCAACCCCCAGGTGAGCCCTCCAACCCCCCCAGGTGAGCCTCCCCCCCAGGTGAGCCCTCAACCCCCAGGTGAGCCCTCCAACCCCCCAGGTGAGCCCTCCAACCCCCCAGGTGAGCCCTCCAACCCCCCAGTGAGCCCTCCAACCCCCAGGTGAGCCCTCATACCCCCCAGGTGAGCCCTCCAACCCCCAGGAGTGAGCCCTCCAACCCCCCAGGTGAGCCCTCCAGGTGAGCCCTCCACCCCCAGGTGAGCCTCCAACCCCCCAGGTGAGCCCTCCAACCCCCCAGGTGAGCCCTCATACCCCCCAGGTGAGCCCTCCAACCCCCCAGGTGAGCCCTCCATACCCCCCAGGTGAGCCCTCGAACCCCCCAGTGAGCCCTCATACCCCCAGGTCATACCCCCAGGTGAGCCCTCATACCCCCCAGTGAGCCCTCATACCCCCCAGGTGAGCCCTCCAACCCCCCAGGTGAGTCCACCTGAGGAGGTGACCTCAGTCCTCAGAGGTCCAGGACCTGATGGAGGTCTGAACAAAGGTGTCTAACAGCCTCCAGTTATGACCAGTTACCTGGTTAATTACCTGTTTACTGATGTGTCTGATGCTGACTCTACCTGTCTCTACCTGTCTCTCTTGTCTCTACCTGTCTCTCTTGTCTCTACCTGTCTCTACCTGTCTCTCTTGTCTCTACCTGTCTCTACCTGTCTCTACCTGTCTCTCTTGTCTCTACCTGTCTCTCTTGTCTCTCTCTCTACCTGTCTCTCTTGTCTCTACCTGTCTCTCTTGTCTCTCTTGTCTCTACCTGTCTCTCTTGTCTCTACCTGTCTCTCTCGTCTCTACCTGTCTCTCTCTCGTCTCTACCTGTCTCTACCTGTCTCTCTCGTCTCTACCTGTCTCTCTTGTCTCTACCTGTCTCTCTCGTCTCTACCTGTCTCTCTCGTCTCTACCTGTCTCTTGTCCCTGTCAGCTCCCGTCTCCATGGCCCCGCCCCCGCTGACCCCCGCTGACCCCCCCGAGGACACCCTGAAGCGTAAGCGTGATGAAGAGGAGGATGAGGAGCGCATCCAGACCAAAGTTTGTAAAGAAGGTTTTGGGCTCTTCACCACCTCCGTCCTCCGCCTGCCGATGGCGCCGCCCTGACCGTGGCGTTGCTGCGCAGGTGTCCCGGTGCTGCGCGGCTTCGTGGCGGCGCGCCGCGGCGAGCGCGACGAGATGCAGGACGCCCACGTGCTGCTGCCCGACCTGACGGCCGCGCCGCGCGCCGGCGAGCGCGTCACCGAGGCCTCCCGCCCTCCCCGCGGGCACCGCATCTCGTACTTCGCCGTGTTCGACGGCCACGGCGGCGCCCGCGCGTCCCAGTTCGCAGCAGAGAACCTTCACCAACACCTGTACAGGAAGTTCCCCTTCGGTGAGCGACACACTGAGAGAGAGGTCAGCTGAGGTCAGCTGAGGTTACCTGAGGTCACTACAGGTCACCTGAGGTCACTACAGGTCACCTGAGGTTACCTGAGGTCACTACAGGTCACCTGAGGTCACTACAGGTCACCAGAGGTCACTACAGGTCAGCTGAGGTTACCTGAGGTCACTACAGGTCACCTGAGGTTACCTGAGGTCACTACAGGTCACTACAGGTCACCTGAGGTCACTACAGGTCACCACAGGTTACATGGGCTCACCTGAGCTCACCTGAGATCACCTGAGGTTACCTGGCGTCACTACAGGTCACCTGAGGTCACTACAGATCACCTGGGGTCACCTGAGGTCACTACAGGTCACCACAGGTTACCTGAGCTCGCCTGAGGTCACTACGGGTCACCTGAGGTCACTACGGGTCACCTGAGGTCACTACAGGTCACCTGGGGTCACCTTAGCTCACCTGGGGTCACGGTTTCCCGTCTCCTCAGGAGAGACGGACAACGCGGACAAGCTGATCCGTAAGTGTCTGCTGGACACGTTCCGCCAGACAGACGAGGACTTCCTGAAGAAGGCCTCCAGCCAGTAAGACCACCACCTGTTCACCTGGGGGACAGGTGGGCGAGGGGGCGGAGTCAGCAGGACGCGCCTCGCCTCAGGGCTGGCCGCCGATTGGCCCGAGCCCCCGGCCAATCGGCGGCCGTCCCTGAGCCCGGGGGCGTGGCCTTGCGCCCCCCGTGGTGAAGGCGGGCGCGGCAGCGTCTCACCGCGTGTGTCCGGGACAGGAAGCCGGCGTGGAAGGACGGCTCCACGGCGACGTGCCTGCTGGTGGTGGACGACGTCGCGTACGTGGCCAACCTCGGGGACAGCCGGGTGAGTCCCCGCCCCCCCGCCCCGCCCCGCGGCGCCCGCTCGTGACCCCGTGCGTGCGCGCAGGCGGTGCTGTGTCGGATGGAGGCGGCGGGGGACGGCCCGCGGAGGGCGGCGACCTTGGCGCTCAGCACGGAGCACAACCCGACCATCTACGAGGAGCGGATGAGGATCCAGCGGGCGGGCGGGACCGTCAGGTACGGCCCCGCGGCGCCGCGGCGCCCGGGGGGGGCGTGTCTGACCTCTGTGGCGTTCCAGGGACGGCAGGGTGCTCGGCGTGCTGGAGGTGTCCCGCTCCATCGGCGACGGCCAGTACAAGCGCTGCGGCGTCATCGCGACCCCCGACCTCAGGAGGTGTCGGCTCACGCCCAACGACAGGTGAGGCCCCCGCCGCCGGGTGGGCGGGGCCCCGGCTGACCTGTGGCGTCCGCAGGTTCATCGTCCTGGCGTGCGACGGCCTGTTCAAGGTGTTCTCCGCCGACGAAGCCGTCAAGTTCGTCCTCGCCGTCCTGCAGGTTGTCCTGACGCGACGCGCCGGGTTGTGAGGGCGCCGCCGCTCACGTCACCGCTGTTGACTCCGCAGGAGGCCGGCGCCAAGCAGGGGGCGGGGCCCGAGGGGGAGGAGCTCCGGTACGAGGCGGCGTGCCAGCAGCTGGCGGCGGAGGCGGTGAGGCGGGGCTGCGCCGACAACGTCACTGTGATCCTGGTGTCCATCGACTTCTGACGCCACATCAATAAAAACGTGTAACAGCGCTTTGGGGGCGGAGCTTCCTTCAGCGTCACACGCGTCTTCATCACTCGACGTCATTTATAAACCCGCTGATCAATAAGAGGGTCTACGGTGGTACGACTGGAGAGACCCTCCATGATCATCCTGGTTTGGGTTTAATCTACATTTGGGTTTAATCTACATTTGGGTTTAATCTACATTTGGGTTTAATCTACATCATTACTCTAACTTCTAAAATTATGATAACTGGAAAAGGGGCTGCAGATTTAAGGGTTAAAACTCAGATTATTTAGGTTTAATCTACATTATTACTCTAATTTATAAAATTATTATTCATAATTTTTTAAGGGTTAAATTCAGATCAGGTTTATGGGTCTAAACTCAGGTTTACGGGTCTAAACTCAGGTTTAAGGGTCTAAACCCGGGTTTACGGGTCTAAACTCAGGTTTACGGGTCTAAACTCAGGTTTAAGGGTCTAAACTCAGATCAGGTTTACGGGTCTGAACTCAGGTTTACGGGTCTAAACTCAGGTTTAAGGGTCTAAACTCAAGTTTACGGGTCTAAACTCAGGTTTACGAGTCTAAACTCAGATCAGGTTTACGGGTCTAAACTCAGGTTTACGGGTCTAAACTCAGATCAAGTTTAAGGGTCTAAACTCGGGTTTACGGGTCTAAACTCAGGTTTACGGGTCTAAACTCAGGTTTATGGGTTTAAACTCAGGTTTAAGGGTCTAAACTCAGGTTTACGGGTCTAAACTCAGGTTTAAGGGTCTAAACTCAGGTTTAAGGGTCTAAACTCAGATCAGGTTTACGGGTCTAAACTCAGGTTTACGGGTCTAAACTCAAGTTTACGGGTCTAAACTCAGGTTTATGGGTCTAAACTCAGATTTAAGGGTCTAAACTCAGGTTTAAGGGTCTAAACTCAGGTTTAAGGGTCTAAACTCAGGCTTCGGGCTCAGCCTGCTGGTGCAGTTCCACCCCTCGCCGCGGGGGGCGCTGTTTCCGGCCTGATGGCTCAGCGGTCCCGGATGTTTGCTGATGTTGTCGGTTAGCAACAGCTGGACAGCTGTTCCCTCCTCACGCGTCCTGCGTGAGCGGATCGATCACCGAAGCGATCGGCTGTTGGCCGGGGGTGACGTCACCGTGTGCTGCCATCATGGAGAGACAACAGGCGGCGACAGCGTGAGCGCGTGACATGGAGGCGCTGCTGGACTTTGAGGAGTGCGTCCGGGACTCACCTGAGTTCAGGTAAGCGCCGCCGCTCCCCTCACTGCGCATGCGCACAACATCTGCTCTGGCCCCAGGCGGAAGCTGCAGCTGTTCGAGGAGGATGTTTCTGAGCTGGAGACACATCTGGACAAGGTCAGCACCCCGACACCCGCCACACCTGTACTGGTGCTGTTGTCGCAGCTACACTGTTCTCAGGACTAGTCGACTACACTAGTACCACCACTAGTTAGCGCTGTCGAACCTGTGTCATGACTGATGCTGCTGAGCTGCTGTCAGGTAGTCCAGGTGTAGTCCAGGTGTAGTCCAGGTGTAGTTCTGATGTAGTCCAGGTGTAGTACCGGTGTAGTCCAGGTGTAGTCCAGGTGTAGTCCAGGTATAGTTCTGGTGTAGTCCTGGTGTAGTCCAGGTGTAGTCCAGGTGTAGTCCAGGTGTAGTCCTGGTGTAGTCCTGGTGTAGTTCAGGTATAGTTCTGGTGTAGTCCAGGTGTAGTCCAGGTGTAGTCCAGGTGTAGTTCTGGTGTAGTCCAGGTGTAGTTCTGGTGTAGTCCTGGTGTAGTTTTGTTGTAGTCCTGGTGTAGTTCAGGTATAGTTCAGTTGTAGTCCAGGTATAGTTCTGGTGTAGTCCTGGTGTAGTCCAGGTGTAGTTCTGGTGTAGTCCTGGTGTAGTTCTGGTGTAGTCCTGGTGTAGTTTTGTTGTAGTCCTGGTGTAGTTCAGGTATAGTTCAGTTGTAG